>CABHPH010154828.1:45899-68268 GCA_902168325.1 Peromyscus nudipes
TAATCTCTGCCCTCACTCGTTCCCCCCTACAGTGCTGCCAATGTGAAGAAGTGGGAGATTGAGCTGCAGACCCTGCGGGAGAGCAATGCCCGGCTGACCACAGCCCTGCAGGAGTCGGCGGCCAGCGTAGAGCAATGGAAGAGACAGTTTTCCATCTGCCGAGATGAGAATGACCGGCTCCGCAGCAAGGTGGGCTGACAGAGGGCCCGGCCAGCCGGAGTGGGCCGCAGGAGAAGAGCCGCTGAAGGCCCTTTTCCTCTGTCCTCGCTAGCCTCCACCCTGCAGGCAGGAGAAAGCCGTTTTTTATCTCCTCCTTGAACATCTTCCTGTCTCCCTTAGTGGGATCAATGGTATCAATGACTGACTTTGCATTCCTAAGGAAGAGAAAAGTGAAGCAAAACCCCCTCCCGAGGGTCCCCCTCTAGTGCTCCAGGCTGGCCTTTTGCTGTAGGTGAGATTCCCTTAGCATCTCTGTGACTTGGGCTTTCCAGTGGAGGAAAGGAAACCCAAGGATCAATGAGAAAATTGATCCAGGATGCTGAGGAGTCCATTTCCACAGAAACCCTGCTCCCATCCAAACCATTTTTTCTAAAAATGTAAATTTGGAAGCAAAAGGAAGAATCTACATTTAAATAGGAGAACGGTGGGTGTCAACTGTGCAGAGCTTTCTGGTGTCCTACTCTGATGACTGAGGGTTTAAATGTGGTAGTCTGGGGTGCTCAGAGATGCCCCTGGAGAGGTTCTCAGGTTTCTGTTTAGACTGTATTATGTGTGAGCCCACAGGGCTTCAGAGAATGCTCTGTAAGTGCGGGGTTTTGGGGGACCTGTCCCTCGACCCACAGGTATCCTTTGCCCTGACTGGCCTGGGCGTAGCCACTGTGGCGGAGCCCGACTCCATCTCCTTCCTTGAGCGCTAATTACCACAGAGCTGCCTGTGTCATTTTTATTCCCATCCCTGTGATGAGCAGGCTGACAGGCAGGGCACCGGACCAGTTGCTGACTTGGCGTGTTCTCATCTGAGCCCTGGCTGATCTGCTGCCTGCTGGAGGGGTCGATGGCTCCTCCTTTTCAAGCAAAGAGCTGATTTTCTCCCTCTGGTCTGAGTGTGATAGCCAAATGCAGCGCTGAGGTGTGGGGTCATGTCACCCAGAGCCCGGGAGGGCGTGGGCCTCCCTAGGAGGAGCTCTTTGAGTCCTTGGTTTCCAGGCTGGAGGTAAAAGTTGGGATCATCAGTGTCAGTGGGTTTAGGTCCTGAGGCTTGGTGCGGCCACCACTAAGAAGAGGCCTTGTGTAAAAGACTGGCTTTGTCTGAGTGCAGCAATCAGTGTGGCTGCTTTGGACTGTGTATTGGCTCCACTCCTGCTACCCGCTCTGCACACACATTTTGGTTTCCACGAAACGCTGAGCAATTGATGAGAGTGTCAATATATGAGGGCTCTGTACTCTGCCTGATTAGCCTTTTCCAGGGTCAGGCCCATGAAAAGATGCAGTACTGGAGTTTGCTAGTCAGTCTTGAAGACAATACCCCCATACACTGCTCCCCAGCCAGGACCCTTCTGTGGGTATCAGTGGGTGGGGGTCATCTTGAGCTGCAGTGATTGAGATGTCTTTGATTGCCTGTCCAGCAGCATTGTTAAATTCTACTCTGCCACCTTAAACCCTTGAGATGAAACTGAGTAATTCGGAACATGATTAAAATGATGTCAAAGCCATTCTTGGGGAAAACAGATCAATTCAGGGGACGTCTGGCCTGGGACAGATACGTAAAGCGATCCTGAACCTACTCCCACGTGGCCATAAAGAAACACAGAAGCCCAGCACACAGACTGGGTTTCATGCCTTACTGGCCCTGCTGGCAAGCAGGGGCAGACAGCACAGGGGAGCTGCGTGGTGCCTGTTTGGGGAGAGCAGAAAAGTGGGGTCGTCCATGGCTCGTTTGAAACGAGAGCATAAAAGGAGTCAGGGCAAGGTCGTGTTCAATGACTAAACCTCACCCTCGCCCCAACTGTCCTTTAAGATGGAGCAGCTGGAAGAACAGTGCAGTGAGATAAACAGGGAGAAGGAGAAGAACACCCAGCTGAAGAGCAGGATTGAGGAGCTGGAGTCAGAGCTCCGAGAAAAGGAGACGGTGAGTAGAGAGCGCTGAGAGGGGCCCTCGGTGACCCTGGCCTTGCACGGTGACCTCTGTGACCTGCAACCCTGGCAACTGCCTGGACTCCAGGACAGGGAATCAGGACTTGCACCATGGCTCGGCTTCTCCAGAACCAAAACCTCACACTGGCCCTTGCAGCATTGTATCTATGGCACTCTAGAGTGAACTGGGGGTGGCAGACGTAGCTCAGAAGGTCGGGTGCTTGCCTAGCATTCAGGAAGCCTTGGGGTTTGATTCCCCAGTTCCATGTAAACCCACCATGGTGGCATGCGCCTGTAATCCCAGAGCTCAGATGTAGAGGCAGGAGGATCAGTAGTTCAAAGGCCATCTTCATTGAGGCCAGCCTGGGATGCATAAGATGCTACCTGGGAAAAGGAAAAAAAAGAAAAAAGGAGACTTCCCAAAAGCCCTGGACGGTCTTCAAGATCACCCACCAGCAGAAGAGGCGTCTGCAGTCAGGCTCCCACAACTAGTGTTTCCATTCTCTCAGGTATTTCTATTCCGGGAGGCACAACACTGGGACATGGGCAAGTTAACGAATCCTCCCTAGGCCTCAGTTCTCCCCGCTACAAAACAGCAATTTACAGTTTGTCAGATTTCATGCAATGATGCATCTAATACACCACACCCTTAGAGACATCTAATGCTTCAGAATAGCAGTCCTCCATTGTTATTCCAAGAACAGGACCCACTAGTACACACACAACTCAGCAATTTTCAAGAGTATGTTTTTAATCTGGTGTGTGTGTGTGTGTGTGTGTGTGTGTGTGTGTGTTTAAAAATTTCTGTCTCCCCCAGGAATTGAAAGATCTCCGAAAACAAAGTGAAATCATACCTCAGCTCATGTCCGAGTGTGAATATGTCTCTGAGAAATTAGAGGTAAGGGGATGTGAGTTGGTCCTGAGGTGATTGGCATGTCCCTAATTTCTCCACTCTCCCTCAGTTTTACATCTAGGAGGGTCAAGAGTGGGTTTCCGCTTACAAAATGCTATGATTGTATACCACAAGCACCCCTGGGGGCTGCCTCACCAGTGTCGGGTTTTTGGTTTTCCCACTTAACAAAGGGTCTTGAGCACAAACAGAGAGTGGGTGACTGTTTGTCACCCACAGAAAATCCCTGCAGAACCACAACTGATAGGAAAGGGGCAGATGGGTAGCTTGGATGTACCGGGTCAGGTACAAGTTCACCTTGGCCGCTCCCCAGCTCGTGACTTCGGGTGCTGACCTTGGACAGGCCTTCTTCACTGGCATCACCTTCCTGTCTGCAAAATGAAGGGTTTTCTTCACCCCTGGTGTCTCCTCACTTCAGTCCCCTTGAGATACACCAGGGGCACTTTCTTGAATCACACAACCCCAGTTACAACTGGATTGGTAACCAGTTTCTGGGCACATGTTCAAGAAAATCCTAGTTTAAGCCCACAGAATAAAGCTCTTCTATGGCACTAAAAGTCCTCCCTCACAAAGGACTGGAGGTTCGCCAGGGACCGAGGAGGGCTCTTGTGGAGCCAAGGAATCAAGCCCCGTTTGTTCTGGCTTTGGTAGGATATAAATGACAGGCGGTCTCTGCCGACCGCTCCAGGACTGACTCCCAGGTTTCAGAGCTTCTCTTTTGCTGCTTAGGGTGTTCAGGCCAGCTGTTGGTCGTCTACCCCTTTCAGTCCTCCTTCTGAAGAACCGTCAGGAAAGGAATGGCACCACAAGATGGCCTCCTTTCTGACTTCAGGGCACAGACGTTTTGAGTGACGGCTCCATCCATCCCTGTCTTCCAGACCCTTTCTCTCTTTTGTCTTATCAGGCAGCAGAACGAGACAATCAAAACTTGGAAGACAAAGTGCGTTCTCTAAAGACAGACATCGAGGAGAGTAAATACCGACAGCGCCACCTGAAGGGGGAGTTGAAGAGCTTCCTCGAGGTTCTGGATGGAAAGATCGATGACCTCCATGACTTCCGCCGAGGACTCTCCAAGTTAGGCACAGACAACTAGGCCAGGCGGAGCCTAGGTCCTGAGTCTCAAGTGTGTGTGTGAGATGCAGTAGGCATAGGACATTCTCCATTTCTGTTGCTTCTGTAAATGCAGGTGCAGTCTGTCTGTCTCCAGACCAGTTGTGCCGTCCACCCACTCCTCCAGAACAGTAAATCTCTTGCGTCTCTGGCCTTGGGAGGTTGTGGACAACTGGAAGCTTCTGACTCAGGAATCCAGAACTTGGTCTACCTTAGCCGTTTACGCAGTCAGGGCAGGGATGTTTATATCTTTATTTTTAAGGGCTGTTGCAACCCTGTAAACTGAGGGGGGAAAGTATTTTCTAATCCAAGTATCGATATCCTTTACAACAGGCCACTGGGCGCCTTCTGTTGGGTAGCATTCAGGGTGTCTGACTCTCTGCAGATTCCAGTCCATGGGCACATGGAGGGAGTGTCTTTTCTCAGTATGCATTTGGATGCTTTAGCAGATGTATCTAACCTTTTGATGTTGTGATACAGCATCATCATCCCCAAAGTTCACACTCAAGGATTGCAAAATTGGCTTACCCAAAAAGAAATAATTGTCAAAAAAAAAAAAACAAAAACAAAACAACTTTCAATGTTTTAAGTAAATCTACTATTTTGTGTTGGGGCACATTCATAGTAATCCTTGGCTGCATGTGGCCCTCAGGCTGTAGGCCAAGCCTACCTAGTTGAAAGGAACCATTTAGTGAAGACTTATCCAGAGGGAAGAAAACCCAGAAGTTTTGGGGTACACCTACAGAGAGGGGACCACTTGTACCCACTGTGCCCCATCCTCCCCTGACTTGTATGGTTGCGACAATGTTCCTTTCCTTGTTTTTTTTTTTTGTTGTTGTTGGTTGGTTGGTTGGTTGGTTTTTGTTTTGTTTTTATTTCAGAGCATATGCTTACGCTGTGGGAACAGATGCAGGAGGGTGTCTCATACAGTGCTGGGCACACAATAGGTGCTTAATAAACATTTGTTCAACTAAACATATACACAGAATTTAGTGTTTTCATCAAAGCCCACAGCAGAGTTGAGACCCTGGTTGAATCCTACATCTTCTTTGTTGTGCTGAAGTGATCAGAAATGAATGCAGTTTACTGCAGCAAACCCAGACTTGGCTCTGAGGCAGGGACTGTGGCAATGGAGCCATCACGGACTACTCTGAGACCCTCCTGCAGGGAGCCCAGCCATGATCCCCCTAGAGGTCATCCCCTTTGGGACCACCTTCTCTTCTAGGTAGAGGGCCCATAGTGTGAGGCTTCTAGGATAGTGGGAGAGCCTGGTATAGGGGCTACCCTGGGCTTAGAAGCTCGACTGGGTTCCTATAATGGGTTTGAACAATTGAGAAGCTATCCCTACGGGTCATGAGGGTAAGAGAGCTGCTCAGGCGGCAGCCCTTGACCTTAGTGACAGAGCATCTCTGTTCTACCCAGGTCTGCCTTTCCTTTCTTAGTTCCTGCTAAGGAAGGACCTGGAGCCATACAGCTCTCCTCTCACAGAGACTTCTTAGTGTACCATTGGGCATTCAGGTCTGAGGTATCCTTCCTTAGGAGAGATTGTCCATGGGAGACAAGGGGTTTTATGTCCGGACCCCCAACACTTCTGAATGCCTTGGGCAAGGGGAACTTTGGTATTCCCTGCCTCTCTAAGAATCCTCTAGACAGGACTTCACACAGAGTAGAAATTCTTCCTCCTGACTTTGCATGAATGAGAAAACAGCCTGAGAAGGGGCTGGGGCCGGCATGTCCGTGAGCCAGGCCCTGTGGTGATTTCCAAGTCCGTATCTTTCCTTGCAGTAGCTGAGCATCACTCTGAGCAAGGGACTCGTTGGGATAGGAAAGGAAGGCAGGCTGGCGGTATGGAATGCCGAGGTATGTTAAGGGGAACCCGTCAAGTCGAGGTGTCTTCTGCAACAGAGTGGTCACCTGTGGGGCAGTTCAGCCCGGGCTGCTGCTGGCCCTGCCCTTTCCCCACAACTCCCAACAGGCCTCAGACCAGTTGTAGCTCCGCTGGTGCACTAGGAGAGCAAAGACTGGATTGGCTCTGACCCAGCTTGGGGTGAGGGGGACTCTTCCTAGGCCGTCTTGGCCTCCCTGTCTGTCAGCAGCCTGGGCACATGGCTGCCCAGGAGCGCTGGACACTAGGATCCTGAGCTTAGGCTTCAGGTGAGCCTCTGTCTACGGTGGCATACTCATCTAGAAGGAGCTCTCTTGGCGGCTGGGGTGGGAGCCGGTGACATGGTGACGTATGAGGATAGTTGCCAAAGCTCCTTCTTCGTCCTCACGGCAGTGACTTCCAAAAGTGACGAACATGGGAATGCACTGGAAGTCATTACTCCAGTGGGCTGGCTGTAAGGTTGAGACCATGATCTCTAATGTTAGCCGTCGAGGAGTTTGGCAAGCTTCTTGTAGCCAGTAGGTGGGGAAACAGTCTTTGTGCTGTTAGACTCAGGCATCCCCCAGACTGCCACAACCCAGGAGCCTAAGGGAGAGCCTAGGGGCTCCCCTACCGGGGGATTTAGTCTCCACAGCGAACCCGCAAAACTAAGTAAGCACTGACCTTCCCTTCCATCTGCTTTCTCTAAAGAGCTCAAGTTTCTTCATTTGATTTCTTTTTAAGAACATCATGACCCAGGAATAGCCTGAATGGTCAACGGGAGGCTGGCCCTGTCTACAGCCTCTGGCTCTGTACAGAGCAGATGACCCACTGAAACTGGTCAGTATCCACCCACACTGGTGTGACATGCCTTCAGTTATTGTCTGGGACTGTTGTCATGACCTCAGACCCTGTGTGCAGGTGGGTGTGAGCTCTCTCCTCCCAGCGATTACCGCTGCAGTGAGCCGCCTGCAGAACCAGGTTTCACGTGAGCTCTCCTGGCCTGGGCAGCTCCACGACTGGCAGTCTGTGCCTTGATTAGCTTACTTTCTGCGGCCGTTCGCATGGGGCCTAAAAGAGGCCAGGGAAAACTCATAACCCTTTAACCATGATCCTTCTGTATTTCTAACTTAGGGCTGGGCAGGGAGAGGACCTGTTTCTGGTGCCTAAGGAATCTGAAACCACTAGAGGGGCAGAGTGGGAGAGCAAAACAGAGCCCAGGCTAGACCTCTGATCATCTTCAGTTACGTCTCCCCAGGAGCTGTCACTTTAGACCTTCATTGGGTGAGAGAACTTGGCAGAGATCATCAACAGAAAGTGGAGGCAGAGTGGCATGCCCAGGGGAACCCAGCTGTGACCAGCAGCATGGGCTCTCAGGTCTCCTGACTTTGATCCACTGTTCTCCTATGCACCATATTGTTCACCTTTGATGTTCCTTAGATGCCAAGAAGAAATAAATACCCATCTGCCCTATTAAAAACACACTGTAGCTACGTTATTTCAGTGTGTGTCCACCGCAAAGGACAGCTGACAGAGGAGTGAGGCAGAATTGTGCTCCTGTTCACCATACATAGTGAGGGTCGTTTTTGAATGATTCTGGTTTGTAGGGAACTTTTCAGTAACCTCTCTGCTGAGAGGCCAGTCCGGTAGAACACAGACCGGCTTTAAGTTCTTTACTGATGGTTTTAATGGAAGCACACACATCCTTTTCAAGAGGCAGAAGGCCTCTGACCTCAGAGACATAAACAGTGTTCTGGCCTAGAGATGGCCAGTCCAGATGAGCCACAGCTGGGGAGGTGCTGACTTGCCCAGGGCTTAGAGCAGTTTGCATGCTCGAAAAGCTGTCCCCAGGGGTAGCTGCCCTCCAGCCTGCAGGCTCCACAGCCACAGCCTTCAGCGGTGTGATGGGCAAGTGCATGCTCTGCATTTGATGTAAGACATCAAGTAAAGGGGGGCATATGATGCCGTTCACGTGCGGCCGTAAAGCATCATGATCTGCCTGTTTTGCAGGGCCTCTTTTTCTACAGACAAGTCTCCTCTCCTGCAGACACCAGGGGCAACTTTGAATGAGACCCAACCTGAACCTCACGTGTAGCCAGGTGCATGCTTGGAAATAAGGCAGCCTGATATGAGCTCAAGGGAGGCTGGGGGCACCAGCCACTGCTGTTGGCTAATAACTGGAAGTGAGTCATGAGAAGTGGCAATCCTTTGATTCAGGGGACCATCACTGGATTTTTTTGAAGCCCTTGCAACAAGAACCAGAAGCTTTCAAATCAACATCCATACAGATTATGATTTAAATTGACCATGACTTCTGAGTACATGGCTTCCCCAAAGAAATAGACTATATTCTGGGGACAGTGGGTGTGACAGCATGGAGACGGAGCCCTAAATAGAAGTGTGAATGACTTACATGTCTTTTCCTTACACATTTCTAAAGATGATAAATCCCTCTGTAAAAGCAAACCTGGCAAGAAGGTGACTTTGGTAGGAATTCTGAGCTGTACGAAATGTCTGTGTGTGTGTGTGTGTGTGTGTGTGTGTGTGTGTGTGTGTGTGTGTGTGCGTGCGCGCTAGGGAAGGAAGCATGGGGGAAAGCCAGGGAACCCACTAGGAGAGTTCAACCACAACTCCATAGCCAGGAGGAGTCTTCGAGTATTTCTGGTGGTGATGCTGAATGTTCTGGAATCCGCTTACAAGACCTTGTGGGGCTTCCGTTTTTGTGTGAAATTGTACGGTGCCCTACTCTGACCATATGGCCCTTGCTGCAGAGTGACCTCCGGGCCACAGGGACCCCTACACAGTGGAGGCCATGCTTGTGCACTTTGTCAGGTTGGCAGGAGACTGATGCTTCACAGCTGTTGGGGATACATTGCTGTCTCTACCCCCCACCCCCTGCCCCGTACCACTCTTGATTGGAAGGCCTGGTTTTCACTTCTTGTGTGGTGTCTCATGATAGGACAGCAGGAAGACATCTCTTACATCTTTGTAAGACCTTAATGCCATGTATGGATCGGCTAAGCAAATTATTTCTTGAGTACCATTTTTTTTCTATCTAAATGCTCTTTTGGAATATAAGTAATAAATACTTTTTAAAAAAAGAAAAAGAAACTAAAGATAAAAGGAACAAAAAAAAATCACCTGTTGCTCCACCGTCTGATTGTAACCACTGTTAACACGCGTGACTCCTCAGCTTCTCCTCGCAGCTGCTTCCATTCCTTTCCCATGCCGTACCATCTCATGCACACTCTTCTCACCACTCACCTTCCTCTTCGGTACTCTATCGTGAATGTACTTCTCCATCGGGAAAAACGTAACTACTACTTTTTTAACAGCTGCCTAGGTCAGACCTTGGATATTTAAGCTGCTTCCAATTTTCTACTCTTGTAGTCAGGACATGATACAATTGTTCTGACATCTTTGTAAACTGTTCAGAATCTTGACTTAGAATAAATTACTAAAATTAGTCTTCCCTGATCTCCAGACCCTGGCTCCTTTCCTTCCTAGACATGAGAGACTCCACTCATCACCTCCGCTGTGGTCAGTGATTTGGGGCCCTGTGAGTGATTCCGGTCAATGAGACGTGAGCAGAAGTAACACGTGAAACTCTAACCAGGACTGTAGAGTGTCCCGTGCATGACTCCAGTGTCTCTGATTCTTTGCCTTAGCAAGTTGTGACACCCCAGGGTAGACCGTCTCCCAGCCAGGGTCCTTGAGTGACTGTGTGGACAGCTCCTTCCTGTCCACCCCACCCCGCCCCCAACCCATAACGGATGTGTGGCGCCAGTAGAGATAAACCTTACGGGTTTTACCACTGAGGTTTCAGGGGTGGTGTTTTTACTGCAGCACAACATGGCCCTTTTTTTTGAACTAATAAGAGAAAAGGCATGCATGGTTTTAGGGTTTTACACATATTTCAAATTGCCTTTCAGAAACATGCCCCCCCCACCTAGACCCCCGTTAGCAATGTGTGTGAGTGCCCTGCTCCCTCAGTAACACTGTCATCGGCATGAACGCGGGAGCTAGCAGTGACACTTTTTAGTAGAATATGATCCTCGTTCGCAAACTCTTTAGTAGATTGTATGTTTCATATCTTCTGTTCATCTCTGGCCAAATGAGGTCTTTAGTACTCTCATTTATATGTATATATACACACACACACACACACACACACACACACACACACATATATATACATACATATAAATGTATAGGTGTTTTGCCGGCATGTATGTCTGTGCATCGCTTGTGTGCCTGATGCCCAAGGAGGCCAGAAGAGGGCATCAGATCCCCTGGGACTGGAGTTACAGAAGGTTGTGAGTGGCCATGTGGGTGCTGGGAGTCAAACCCAGGTCCTCTGAAAGAGCAGCTAGTGCGCTTAACCACTGAGCCATCTCTTCATTTTATTTTATTTATTACTTTTTTTTTTGAAACAAGGTCTCAACTATGTAACTGTGGCTAGCCTGCCACTCACCATATCGACCACACTAGCCTTAAATTCGTGTGTCCTTCTGCCGCAGCCTTCCAAGTGCTGGGATTACAGGCTTGCCCCACCGCATACAGTCTCATTGATTCCAAAGTTTTTTCACAAACATTATAAAAATTACAGTTGTATTATGGCTCTTATAAAAAAAATGCTTAAACATTACGACGGAACCTTTTCAGTCAAATCTGTCTTTGCCTTTACAGTTAGTCCTTTGCTGTCATGACGGTGAGCCTCTTCCAACGCTGATCCCGCTGTGCTTTACTCATCAGTATCACCCTTGCTTAGCCATTGTTTCTTTTTCAACTGTTGCATCTCTGATCTGGGCCAGGCATGGCGGCATATTCCCGGAATCCCAGTACTTGGGAGGTGGAGGCAGGAGGACAGCCCCACAGCAAATTTAAGAACCAGCTGGCTACAGAGACCCTGTCTCAAAATAACAGCCAGGTGTGCGGCGCACGCCTTTAACCCCAGCACTCAGGAGGCAGAGGCAGGTGGGACTCTGTGAGCTCGAAGCCAGCCCTGGTCTACACAGGAAGTCTGAGGCCAGCCAGAGTTGCGCAGTGAGACTGTCTCCAGAACAAAATAAAACAACAAAATAAAAGCTACCTTTCTGTTCTACTCACAACTTAGTTCTAAATTGCATCAACACTGTTGGGGGTGGGGTGGGGAAATGATCCTTTCTCTACTGATATTAAATTGCATTTTTGTTATGCACCCCACCCTTCTAGTGGGTGTGAACATGCCTAAGTTGCCCATCTGTGTATTCTAGTACTGGTACTAGAGTGGTTGGTCATCCTAACTTTAGGTTTAAAATCCCCAGTAATGACATTTTCTGAATTTCCTAGTCTATTTTATATACTAATATTTCCAAAAGAAATTCAGGGACCATTTTTATAAATTTTGGAATCAGTGAAAATTAGATTATATAATATTTCTGTATTGCAAAAGAAGTAACATCTTGATAACTTCTCATTTCATTAGATTTATAATGCTCAGTTTTATGTCCTTGGTGTATTTTTTCCAATAAAGGTAATTTTTTCATTGTGGTTACTGTTGTAAATCTTTTCCAGCAGTTTACATTACATAGGTGTAGCACCGCTTTGTTAATGGAAAGCCTTCCCTTGGTTTTCTAACTGAGGACACTACATACAGGTTACATAAATTTAAACAAAATAAAAAATACTGTAGAAAATCAATGTCTCCTATAATCAAAATTCTCTCTGATCCAAGATACTCAACAATTATGTAAAACACACACACACACACACACACACACACACACTTTTATCATTTTGACAGTTTGATACAGCCTTTCTGCTACCTGCATCATTTCCTTGGCAGACGACCTTGGCCACCAGGAAGCATCGATCTACCTCATTCTTATCTTGCACAGAAGAGTGTGTGTTGGCAAACGAGTCATTTCATTCATCTTCATGATTCTTTTCGTTCTAATACTTTTATTCTTAATTTCCTTTCCCTTTTTCGTAGGTGATAGTTTTGATCAGTGATGATAATTTTACATCCGAATTTGTCTATGAGTGTGCTGGTCTTGAACCTGCTTCTCCATAGATCTTCCCCTTGGTGAGGATATTTTTTCCGTGTGTCTTTACAAAAGTATCCATGCGACTGTATGTTGTGTTTTCAAGCCATGCCCTTACGTCTCTACTTTGCTGGCAGCTTTACCAGTAAGGGGCATTGGGGTTTTAGGAAACGAATTTTAACTTCTATCAAGCTGATCAAATGGTTTTTTTCTCTCTCATGACTTACAACGAGTCATCGTAGTAGGTTTGCTAATATTAGTAAAGCCCTCTTCCTGTTTCCACAAAAGCCTGACTGACACAGTCACAGTATGTTAATCTTTTAATATACATCTCCTTTCAGAGTTAACAGTGGTTCCTCATGATCGGTTGGTCTGTGGTACATTCTTACTTTGTCTTATTTATGCTTTCAGAATTTTCTGTAAAAGTTGCCTGTTACTTGTGTAATAAAATTAAGAGCTTTACAATGAGAAAATACTCTTCTTGATTTGGTGGGTTCCTTTTATTTTAGAATTTCATCATATCTTATTAATAAGATGAGTGTGATTTCTCTGCTGTCTTTGTCGGGTGTTTTATGTGAAATTCCTTTAATATATATCTTGGGACACTTTCTATATCTTTTTCTATGCCCTGGGATAGTTCAATAATATTCAGAACTCCCTGCTCTTTGAAGTTTTTATAACAACTATAAACTGTCCAAGTCTAGTGCCTTTTAAAGAAATAATCTTTTGATATTTACAAATTTTCTTTCCATGTTCATTTGTCTCCTCAGAGTTTCTTCTCATTCTGTAAGATTTTTGACAAGTTAAATTTTCCAAAATGATAATTATCTTTAAGATTTTTTTAGGACCTGTTGACATGAGGTTGTATTATTTTTCCCTTAGTGTTGTATGTCTATGCTTTCCATTTTTATTCTGATTATTTTTCAGTAGTCAATTTTTATTCATCTTTTCAAAGAACCAGCTTTGGAATTTATATGTAAATTCCCAGTTTTATCGTTTTATGATTGTTGTTTTTTCTATTTTTTTCCCTTGGTATTTTTCCACCTTTTCGAGTTAAAGGCCATCTTAACTTCCTGTCGGTGGAAGGCACAGTAATTCATGTTGCAGGACCGTGACCTTTCCTCTGAATATATCTGTATCCCATAAATGTTTATGTATGATATGATTGTTATAAATAATTTATCATTTCAGAGTGGAGTCTATCTTTCACTGAGGAGTTATTTTAAATTATATTTGGATTTCCAATCATTTTGTATTTGTTGCTGTTGCTTATAATATTTATTACAAACCTCTGCTTTGTTACCTTGTTGTCAAAGAGGATATGGTCTGTACTATTTGTGTGTTTTGGAGTCTATTAACATTTTGTTGAGACCTAATAAATCTTTAGTTTTAATAAGATCCCCAGAAAGTTGGAGAAAGTATATTCTTTGAAAGCAACAATATTTGATCTATGTGTATTAATTTCACCTTACTAAATGTACTATTATGGACTTTAATTTTTATTTACTTGATTCATTAAAGACTAAGAAAGGCTTGTTCCCATTACCACTGTCTGTCATTCCTGCTTGTGTGCCTCTGTTTGCCATAGAAAAAATGGCCCTTTTATATTTAAGGGAGAATCGTTTTCTTAAAGCTTATTCCCTTGGTTTTACCCAGCTGTTGCTATGGAATTGTTTATGTAGAAATACACAGCTCAGCAAAATCTTTGTGTGTGTTTTTAAGCTGACAAAAACCTCTTGGAAGCCCTTTGTGCCTTGAGGTGTTTTGGAAATGCGTGATGTCCTCCAGCAGGCCAATGTCCTTCCAGAGCAGACCAAGGGTGCCAGTCTGGGTGGAGGCTCCCCAGCTTTTGGAACAGAATGGGGCTTCTTTTGAGCATGCAAACATTTTCACTTCCTGTTTGGGGGCAGCCCTATGCACAGGGACACATAGGGGTTGGCTGCTGCAAAGCTGGTTACATTTTTGCCACTATGGGCCACACCGTGGCTGTTCTCCCCCTCTCCATGATGCATTTTTCTTGTGCAAGGACTAGCTGTCTGATAGAGGCAGTGAGCATGGATGCCAGTTGCCTGGATACAGGGGGGAAAAAAAACCAATCTCAGAGACTCATCCTACTAGAGCAGACCTTTCCAGAAGAATTTCAACAGGCTCTGCACACAGCAAAGTCTGTGCTAGGCACAGAACCACCTTTTCCCAAATGTGTAGGAGGTGTGAATCCCATCCCTGGCTCAGGAATGGAAGAAATATGACCTGTTGTGTCTTCATTTAATTTCTATTTTAAGCCTGTTGTACCAGGCTCATGTAATTCTGGGTTCTGTCTTTCTCTCAAGGTGAGTCTTTGATGGTTTTGGGAGGGCTTACATCTTCCCTGGGTGGTTTTTTTTTTTTTGTGGGGGGGAGCATGTGGAAGCAGCCCATATCTGCTGAGATGTCCTCTGCCCAGTTCTTCCAGCTGCTTTCTCTCTCCTCTCTCTCTCTCTCTTTCTCTCTCTCTCTCTCTCTCTCTCTCTCTCTCTCTCTCTCTCTCTCTGGCACATGGGAACATGGGACCTGCTCAGATGCCCTCTGCTGCAATCACAGTGCCTCTGTGCTCTTGGCTCTCTGGGCCCTGTCTGAGCCATCTTCTGCCTGAGGCCAGCGGGCTTCAGGTTGTAGTGAGTTAACGGTAAACAAAGGGGCCGTGCCATAAACCAGATGAGCATTTGCACGGGACATCAAATCACCAAGTAGCAAAAGGATTCCTTGCCCGCTCCCAGGACAGGTTGCCTTTGCCTATGGCCACAGCAGCGGGCCTCTACGGTCCGTCCCTCTGACTCTTTCCTGGTCTGGTTTCATTGAGTCTCCAGTGCTTTATCTTAGGATGTTGCCCTTTGGTCCTTCCTCTTCAGACAGCCTAGAGGTGTCCCTAGGCAATTTTCAATGGCTGTTTGCACCTAGCACACTCCCTTGAGTGTGTTCACGCTGCCACACCTCACTCGTGTGTACAGGCCACCTGCGCTCCAAGGCTGGCCCTGCTGGTGGCGTCATGTGCCCTTCCTTGCTCACACCTATGCTCACTGCTGCTGTGATCACACCATCCCTGCTCTCTTGCTGGTCCCCTCACTCCAGGATCCCCTCCATTTCCTGCTTACTCTTACACAAAGTTGCCAGAGATTATTTTGTAAAACCCTGGAGTAGATCAGCTTCCAGATCCATCTCTTATTGGCTTGTCTATCCGAAAAGGTCATACTGAAGAGGTCTGGCTGCTGCATTTTCTCTATGTCCTTTATTCATGTTGTTCCCGAAACCTGGAATGTTCTCTTGTTCCAATTCCACTCCTCTTCTTAGGCCCAAGCTAAAGGTCCCATGAAATCCAACCACTCCTGGGGGCTTCTCATGCTCTGAGTGACTTACCATACGTAACGGGGTTTGTTCTGTTTGGACAGTTTTGTGTATCCCAGGCTGAACTTGACCTTATACTCTGACTTCTGTGGGTGGTGTATTTTATTATTAATACTCTGTTTTTAACTATTTTCGTGGATCTCACAGAGGACAGCTTGTAGCACTTGAGAATCTTGAGAAGAAAAGAACAAACCCACGATTGTCCAAGTAAAGCAAGCTGTATTTGGGGGTGCAGCCAGGACTGACCAGCCGGCTGTCTCACCCTAAACTGGGATTTGAGAGGGCAGCCCCTCCAGGCCTCTTGAAGTCCCTTTTATAGGAGGGAGAGAGAAACTGTTCACTGGGTGAGAGTTGACTTTACACTTTATTGGAGAAATACAATGGAAGGGAAGGAACAAGGCTGAGGATCTACATCATGTGAATGGGGTTGCAAATTCAGTATAGGTTAAAAAGCATGTTTTGCAATTTACATCATATCTAACAAACAGGAACTTTTTTTTCTTTGTGGTTTATCAAGACATGGTTTCTCTGTGTAACAGCTCTGACTGTCCTGGAACTCGCTCTGTAGACCAGGCTGGTCTCAAACTCAGAGAGATCTGCCTGCCTCTGCCTCTCAAGTGCTGGGATTAAAGGCGTGCGCCACCATCACTCAGCCAGGAACTTCTTAATTACAAATAGAAACCTTAGCTTGCAAGGATTTCACACGAGATGAGCAGGAACTTATTCTTAACTGTCTTAACTGCAAACAGAAACCTTAGCCTGCAAGGTCTCCTACATGTGGTCCTGGGGATTGAACTCAGGTTGCCAAGCTTGCTGGCATGTCTTTGAGCCATCTCACCTGATGCTAATACTCAGTGGGTATGTTTGTGTGTGTACCTGTGTGAATTTATGTGTGTCATGTGCATACAGGTGACCATGGAAAGCAGAAGATGGTGTCAGATCCCCTGGAGCCAGAGCTGAGCTGGTTGTGAGCCACCCAGCTCAAGTAAAAACCAAACCCACGCTATCTGCACGAGTGAGTGCTCTTCTTCACTGAGCCGTCCTGAGCCCCCAGATGTTAGTATTCCTAAGGATGGTCTCTGAGCAGCTGCTCTTCGGGTCTCAGCCTACTTTAGAAAAACTTACTAGCGTAAGTCCTCTGCGGACTGCCTGGCAATCTGCCTTAGACAGAACAATGGCCTCAGAGAGGAACCTGTGACTGTTTAAGGCAAAGGGACAGCAGGTGGGCTTTACCTGCACTGTCTGGGTGGGTCTTACATAATCACATCAGTTCTTATAGATGGAATCGCCTTCCAAGCAACTGTCAGAAATAGATTACCATGGTAGAAGGGCCAGGAAGCCACACACTGCTGCTTTGGAGACAGGAAGGGGCCACAAGCTACGGAGCTAGGCCAGGAAGGGAATGGCTTTCCCCTGGAGACTTCAGAAAGCACAGTTCTACTGAAACCTCGATTTTAGCCCATAAGAGCCACGTCAGACTGCTGCCCAACAGACCCAATGAGGGTTGTGTCTGGTGAGGCATGATGGCATGTGCCTGTCTGTAATCCCAGCACTTGGGAGGAAGAGGCAGACAATCAGTTCAAGGTTGTTCTCAGCTACATAGTAAGTTCAAGGCCAGCCTGGGCTCTATGAGATTCCCAACTCTACATAGTGTGTAGTTTTAAGCCACTGTGTTGGTAGTGGTTTGCTAGGGCAGCAGCAGAAAACTGGCCAGTCACATGAACTTACATGGTTCCCAGAATGTGTGGTAATTAATCATTCTCTGCCGTGAGTTATTTCATTTCAGATGCAAATGAATATTCAAATGAACAAATCTATTTGGTACAGCTCAGTCTGCTCTAGTAGAGTTCAGAGAATGCTGCCAGTGTGTATGGCCACCCCAGGACCAGCTCCATTCCCAGTCCAACCAGCTGGGTATACACACTGCCCACTGACTATCCATTAATTTATCTCTGAGGCTGGGTCTTCAGTATCCAAGGCTTGCCTGAGCTTAGGATGTAGCCAGGGATGATGTTAACTCCAGACCCTCCTGCTGATACTTCCCACCTGCTAGAATTACAGGTGTGCACCACTAAGCCTGGCCGTATGCCATGTTAGGAATTTAAGTCAGAGCTTCATGCACATTAGGCAGGTGCTCTACCAACTAAGCTACTTCCCCAGCCCGTGGGTTTACTGTGGAGGACCAGCCCCCATACTTATTTACCCCAGGAACTCTTGAGGAATGAGGGATAAGACACTTAGTTAGAAATAGACGGGAGAGAGAAACAGAAAACACAGGATAGACTCAGGTGGGCCTGGATCCTCATCCACTGGCCCAGAACTTTATTCCAAAGATCTATTTATAACAATGCCAAGGGGCGGAGCAAAAGCCCTCCCCCTTGCTAGTTACAGTCAAGTGTAGACCCTTACAAACACCTGGTACCCAGGCCTGTGGTCCAATCAACCTCTCCATGCAGACCTGCTGGGTACAGCCCCTGGGAAACCTAGTGGGCTACAACAGTTTACCCTGTAGTAGTGTTGTGGGTGAGGGGTCACACAACACTGATGTCCAGAAGAAGGCTTAGTGGCCATGTGAGGGAAGGGGGCAGGGAAGATCCCAGAAAGGAGACAGCTATGGAATTGGGACAGAACATGTCTGAGTTTGCCGTGTGTGTGTGTGTGTGTGTGATTCCAGTCACTTAAGCTTCAGAGCCACACTATGGGGCAGAGAGGCAAGCACTATGAGGACCTAAGATCAAAACCCGCAGTAGGAAAGGGAGCTGCTGGGGGGGGGGGACCGCGGCCAGTCCTCTGAGAATCTGTCTATCAGGTGCAGGGCTGGCCTTCACCCCATGTGGGTTGGAAAGCCAGGGAGATAGTTCCAGAGGCACAAATCGATGGGCAGTGCTCAGGAGGGCACACTGGGAGGTTTGGAGTCAAGACTACAGAGGGCACACTGTTCCCCTCCATGGTCCTGAGTCCCAGAAGTCAGAGTATGCGGTTACCTCAGGGCTGAGCTGAAAGGAGGAAAGGTAAGGGGAGAAACAAGAGAGAAATGAGCGAGAGAAAGTTCTAGAGAAGTTTTACAACACTAAAGACACAATTGGATCAGGAACTTTGGAAGAACTCATCTTTGAAAAGAGTCACTTTTTTGAAGGCATCTCAAAACCACTGACATAAGCAAACTTTTGACAAACTCTTGTTATCCAAACCTGAAGCTTTCCAGCCCCTTACAACACTGAAACTGTGGTACAGAATGGAAACACAGAACCAACTGAAAGTCCTACAAAATTGTGATACTTCTCAAATCCCAAATTCATTCCAGAGGCCCAGTTTTCTGCCTGTGGTCAGAGAGGAAGCCTGAGGCAAAGCCATTTTATGCCCAGCAGGCCACATGCCCCACCACAGACACCCCTGAACCTGTGAGGGAGCAGGTAAGAGCCAGTGTGAGCCGGAGCACACCAGATGTCAAAGCCAGACTAGCAAAGAAGCGCCTTCAGCAGTGTTAGCCCTGGGGATGTGACAGGTGGCAGACCCACGCGCAGCCTGGCAGTGGCCAGAGATTTCCAGCCAGGCCACAGAGGCAGGTCCAAGTACAGCTGCTGAAGGGCTTGGACGGCCTCCCAGCCACGCTAGGTTGGGACAGGCCAGATGGAGTGCAGAAAAGCTGAAGGTGGGAAACAAGACATGTGGGTACATTTTGTTTGGTAGAAATTCAGGACTGATGTCCCGAGAGTTGAGATAATGAGGTTAAGGGACACCCAGGCAGTCTGAGCAGTGACAGGCTGCTTTGTTTCGGTCCCTTCCCAACTCCTGACCAGTTCCTGGGGTGAGCAATGCTGTTCCTGGCCCTTAGTATTTGCTCAACTAAATGCTGAGCTGAAATCTTGGAAAATTTTCAACCCACCCAAGCAGAAAGAACTTTGCTTTCATAGTGGGCCAGAGAACATTTCCTCATGACACAGATGTATTATAATAGTGTTTATTATGAGTTTCTGTAGTGCTGATACACAAAATAAACTTTATTTAAATATTTAAAGTAATTCTGGAATATATGCAATTTATTCTGATTATTGCTAAAATCACGTTCACATTTGAGCCTCTAAGTCTGTGGAAGCAGTGTTCACACACATGGCAGCACTCTGTTTAATGTAAACCACAGGGGTGCACCTCCAGGTCAGACAGTGCCTCGAGAGTAGACACAGTACTGTTCCATGGCCAGCCCACACACCTGTGGCCTGTGACAGTCGCCACGCCTCCACCGTTCTCCACGTGTTAAGGCCACATCAAAGCAGTAGTCCCAGGAAGCCTTGCTGGTCTAGGATTTATAGGCCCGTCTACCTTTGTCACCTGGAGACCCTAGTGGTCCCACTCGCCAGGACTCTGCTCATCACTGTCCTCTGAGTCAGCAGACACTCTCTTAATTCTTTCCAGGGCTGCCCTGATGCTCCTCTCCAGGTCGCTGGTTCGCTTCTTGCTGGGCTCCACAGTTGCATCTGGGTGGACTTTCTTCAGCTGCACCCCCTGCCTGATGGCAGCCAGAACCTGTTCATTGACTGAGGTGCAGGGAGGGGGCAAGGTAGGTGCTTCGACTTTCCGGAGAGAGGCCCTGCCCTGCCGGAGAGAGGCCAGCACCTCATCCATAGAGCCTGGAATGGAGCAGACAGCACGTGAGGAAGAAGCACACCACGTGCTACGTTTCCAGAACACATACCAGTTCATGCCATGACTTAAACACCCACGGCGCAGTGATCGGCCGTCAGAGCACAACCAAGATCCTTGTTTCGATCAGGACAACCTGGCAGCTGATGTTTTATCTTGACTGCTTACCACCCACTCCTTCAACTCCACTGGAACTTCAGGCCACAGCCATACCCATCGTTTTTTGAAACAAGTTAAGACACCCTAGAGTTAAGGACACCAGCAGGAAAACAATGTGATCATCAGGTGAGACTTAGCTTCCTCTGAGTTGTATCACCTCCATTTCCTTTCCCATTAAAAACATCTTGAACAGTTGCTCTGCATTCCTCTACTTCAGTCTTGGCGATGAGTCAGACAACTCACTCTGACAACAGTCACTCAGTGGTTCCCACACCAAGGCTCCCACAGGGAGGCACTAGCGCATTTCCTGTACAGCGGTGTTTAAGTCCACCCACCCTACCTGAGGTGGCTAAGGGCTCGCTTTTTGAGAGTATGAAATGCTGTCAAAATACAAATTAGCACCGGGCGTTGGTGGCGCACGCCTTTAATCCCAGCACTCGGGAGGCAGAGCCAGGCGGATCTCTGTGAGTTCGAGGCCAGCCTGGGCTACCAAGTGAGCTCCAGGAAAGGCGCAAAACTACACAGAGAAACCCTGTCAAAAAAAACCAAAAAAAAAAAAAAAAAATACAAATTAGCTCAGAGTTCCAAGACACTAGTGAGAAGCTATTTTTAAAACTCTGGCACCCTGAGAGGTAAAACCTTTCTCTCCTTGCTTGCCAGACACAGGGCATGAGTACAGCCACTAACTAGCTTAGACATCAGCCAGGTAAGCCTTCAGGATTAACAGTCATTTCCAGTTGGGGACTGAAGAGCTGGACTATGGTTAACTAGTCTGTTCCATTCTGGACTCAAGCCCTCACCTTGTAATTCTGGATTACAACCCCCTTTGAGAACTGACTGGGCAAGTTCCACAGTCAAGGGTTCACACCTTATCCTCCAATGCTGCATAGCATTTGTGAGTTGAGCAGAGTCCCCGCCCCCCCCCTTGCATTCAGCCTAAGCTGAGAATACCCACCCCCCAAACACTAATCTAGGCAGACAGGAATCACTCTGTATTCACATTGTATTACAAACCCTACAGATGGGCCGCCTGCCACCTGACCCTGCGGACGTTCTCCTTCACACCCTGTTCTGGGTAGTGGAGCCCAAACTCACAGTAAGCAGAGTGCTCAATTCACCAAACCCGGCAGGTATGTTTCATGGGCTTCATGCTCACTCCTACCCGGTAACTGTATGTTCTAGGTGGGGCAACACAGCCAGAGCGCAGCCTTTTACCAGGCTTCATCTAAGACAACCCTCCCCAAAGCAGTAGGCTCTGGGTCTTGGCAGGTTTAGGCCAGTGTCCCCAAAAGCCAATGTCTAAAGCCATAATTAGAATTATGCATGAGAACTGTGGCCCTCACTAAACAAATACTTGAGTGTATTCAGTATGAAGACAAAAGGTGGCCCAATTTTCCAGTATTCTCGATTAAATTCAACACTTTAAATACCATTTAAAGCTGTATTGAGAAACACTAGCCGAACTCAAATCCATGCTGAAGTCCAGGACAGCCTGAAGAGGGCTCTTTAACAGGCTCAGGAGTGTGGCACTGTATGATCAGCAAATGCAGAGAGGTGTCTGCAGGCTGATGCAGCATGTCAGATTCAATCTCGCCTAGACTAATCACAATAAGAGTTCTAACTAACAAAGCAACAAAGGGCGGGCTATTCGGAGACTAGAGAATTTTGAAGATGATTCTAAAATAGACTACTGGGACTTCTTCCACAGCTTAAGAACGCATGGGGAGGAGAGCAGAGCTGCAGGGGGTTACCTGGACACTGGAAGTCTCCCAGACGAACACATGGTCTTTCAGCAGATGCCTCACACACGAGAGAGAGTGGCTGGTCCTCTGTTGCTGAAGTCCTGAGTCCTAACTTCTGTCGAGTGGTAGCTTGAGAAGAGGACAGAGCTGGGAGAGGAAGTGGTGGGGGTGGAGGGGGTGGGGGCTGTGGTGGTAGTGACAGATCCTCACTGAATCGGGAGGGTGTCTGGTCACCAACTGCAACACAAATCTGGACAGGAATACCGCCAGAGGCGTCTTGAGGCTCAGGGGTTTTCACATGAGCTTCAAGTAAAGGAGTAACACTTCTGGTTTTGCTAGCAGCGGGGTGAGCTATCCTGTGAGGAGCTGCTGAGGACCTCCTCGGAGAGCGTCCACCTGAGAG
>CABHPH010154829.1:19313-37075 GCA_902168325.1 Peromyscus nudipes
GCATATTTGACACATGAATATTCAACTTTTAACTTTGGGAGTGTTTATACTGCTTTCTCATTTGCTAAAAGGAAGCTAGTTCTTGGGATGAGAGGCTCGCATTTGACACATTCACTGAGCAGGAGATAATTTCTTAAATTTCCTTAATCCCATATGGCCCAGTTCTTCGTCATATGTCAATCTTCCTCCCAAGAATGGATCTTCTTCCCCCATGAATATCCTTGTATCAGTACCAAAGTCATTTAAATTCTACCTCTGTGCCATTTAATTATTTCAGTTTCAAAGCAAGGCTGACTAACCCAATATTCTTGCTTAAAAATTTAATTACGTTTATTCATTTTGTCAGGGGCAGGAGCACATGCAGAGTGCTTGTGGAAGTGAGAAGATGACACATGGAGTTGATCCTCTTCCACGTGGGGATCCCTGCATCCTGGGGACCAAACTCAGGTTAGCAGGTGTGGCAACATCACTTTAAACTGCTGAGTCATCTCACCACCTCCAACCATTTCATTTTAAAGATGACCCCAGCGAGGTTTGGAAGTCAATAATGTGGCCAAAGTACGTGGCTATGGGGCAGAGTAGCTGGAGCTGGGACCAGGCCAGGGTGCGCTCCTCTGCATGACACAGCTCTTGGGGCGTTGGAAGAGGTTAGGGGCACCGCGTGTGAGCAACAGCATTTCTCTTTGAGGAGGATCAAGTCTTCTCCAAGACTCTGAACTGAGTAACCGGTTGTTGCTACTTGCTTCTCAGCTCCCTGAGAGAACTTTCGGTTGGGCCGGGTTATGGCTTGTTTTCCTCCAAGCTCTGCTCTTGTCCCAGCTTGCAGTTTTCTCTCCATCCAGCTGCTGTGCAGAGCTCCTCTTTCCTTGTGTTCCTACACAGTTCTTGGCACTGGTGTTTGCCTTGGCATGGAATCCAGGCTGCTGACTAACGGTTATATAAGGTGAAGAAATCTATCAGGCATGGCCTCGCCGCAGGTTTGCAGGACCTAAAGGCCATAAAAACCTGGAGATACGTAACAGAAAAGCCTGCTTTTGCCATTTATGTGAAATTGTCTAAATGCATTGCCCTTGCTAGGTCTTAAGAGCTTTGCTCTGACAAGCGAGGGGCACCGAAGTCTAATTTCCTCCCACTTCTAAGTTAAATTGCAAGAAGTCGAGCTTGCTCAACAGAGCTAGCTGAGCCCCCCTGTGTCAGTGAAGTCCCTGAGTTTTCAGGACAGTCTTTCTTTGGATCATGTATGAAATGATACATATTGACACTTCGAAACAAGTCGAAAGACTGAAAGTAAAAGGGAAGGGAGGGAGGGAGGGAGGGAGGGAAGAAGGGAGGGAGGGAGGGAGAATTAAACCAACCTGGGTTAGAGAGATAGAACTTGCTGTTCTTACAAAGGACCCAAATTCGATTCTCAGTACCCACATCAAGCAGATCATGACTGCCTCTATCTCCTGCTCCAGGGCATCCAAAACCCTCTTCTAGCCTCTGCAAACACACATGCGCACACACACTTTAAAAGACAATTCTGAAACTAGGGATGGAACTACCAGTTGTCTTGCTCTCTCAGGATAAGAGTAACAGCATCCAACAGCTTCAAAGCACTGAGGGAAGCGGAAGGGAGCTTGAGAAGGAAAATATTTTCCCTTACTGGGTAGCAATAATTATGCTGCCAAGCAGTTCTCACAGTCTAAGGCTTAACATTGGACAGGAAAGAACATTTGACAATTCTTCAGATTTTGAAATGTGGTATTTTGACAGAAACTTCAGTTCAAGGACTAGCAGGAGCCTGTAACGGATGTTTGAAATGCCATATGCAAAAAGCCATCAGCATGAGGTTGACTGAATCAGTCATTGCCCCTTCTGGCAATGGGATGCTCTACAGCAACGGTAACTTTCCTTGTTTGTGCTTTCTGCCATGCTAGGGATTGAACCCAGGACCCTGCACATGCTAAGTGCTCTACCACTGGGACACCTGCCCCGCCCCCCCTCGGTTCTTTTTTTATCTGTAATAACTTAATTGTAATAATTGTCTGTGACCCCAGGATTTTGTCCCACTGATGACAAGGAATGAAGCCCTCAGACTCTAGAGGCAGAGGGTTTGACCAGCATATTTTTAGAAAAAAATAAACTCGAAGGGAGAAGGTTCCAATAAAGGGTATCATCCAAGCAGCAAGGGCTGTATGCTTTTATATGGCTGGAGAATAAGGAAAACAGTAGTTCTTCAGGTACACAGATGGATGACTTTTCCCCCTGGGGCTAGACCTCTGACATCAACCGATATAGTATCTAAAGGTCATCAAGCAGACCAGCTTTGTCTGTGAAGCATCAGCAATCCAGACAACCAGGTCACTCACTAGACACACGGGGCCTTGCTGGGGCCAATCCCTAACTGCTTGGATTCCCTGTCTCCTGCCTGAAGACAGTTTGCTACCTTTCTCAGGATTACTCTGAACTTACACTGATTCCCCAGTCTCCTGCCTCAGCCTTCCAAACAGCTGGGAGTAAGAGGCCCAGCTTGTTTATAGCTTTTTGTTTTGACTGCACCGTCTGGCCTTCTGTTTCTGCTTTATGTTCATGTTTATTTATTGGGAGGGCCTCATATGTACGCTAGGCCAGTGTTCTACCTGAGCCAAACCCACTTGCCAACTTCACCATTTGGAGTAAACATGTCTTACTTTTATAATGGGGAAAATCCAATAAACCATTTTCACATTATTCATTTAAAAGCATTTAGAGAGGTAATTGAGAGCATAACTTTAGAAACCAAACTGCCAGGTTCAAGTTCCAGCACCATCCATTTGTCCTACCTTCAGCTACTTGCTTGAGGTTTCTATCCACTGAAAGTATGTAGCAGATGTGGTGGCACACTCCTTTAATCCCAGCACTCAAGAGGCAGAGGCAGAGGCAGGCAGATAGATCTCTGTGAGTTTGAGGCCAGCCTGGTCTACAAAATGAAGTTCCAGGACAGCCAAGGCTGTTACACAGAGAAACCTCGTCTCAAACCACCACCACCCCCTATAAAGGAAAAATGCACCCTCCTATAATATGTCCCGTCACCTGTCTGCTAACACAACAGGAATGTTCTTCCAAGAAACTTTGGAGTTTGGCAAAACATACACATGTACAGTCGAATTTTTGGTTTAGATTGCTGTTATTCTATTCCAGATTACTTCAACACTTCAGTACCATCTCTCTTATGTAAGAGTCAATGTTCTTTTTTTATATTGAGTTTGATGTTTTAATGCTCCCTCTTGCTCTGGACCAACCCCACTTACCACTTATGGCCAATGTCTGTGAGATTTCATTGGGGCCACCAATCTTCAGCTTAGATTTTTCTCAAAACACGTGACTTGGGATCAAGTGCATCCCAATACATTCCTGTGATTCCCACCACCAGCCCAAGTTAGACCCTGGTAAACCTCTAGTTTCTAAGTGGGGGTGCTAGGGATCCAATCTAGTGTCCTGTCTACATTGGGCATGTGTTCTGCCCCCAGCCCTGCTCCAGGTACCCTTCCATGTTTTTAAATTCTGAGACACGGTGTCACTAGGTTGACCAGGCTGGCCTTGTACTCACTGAAGTCTTGTTTCAGCCTCCTAAATAGCTGGAATACACTGTGGTGATGTATATTGTGTCCCCCAACATACTGTGCCTCCCAATAAAATTTGCCTGGAGATCAGAGGAAAAAGCCAGCCACTATATAGAAATCAGACAATAGTAGCACACGCCTTTAATCCTATCACTTAGGAGGCACAGATGTGTCCAGATCTATGTGAGTTCAAGGCTTGTAACACAGGTAACAGCCAACACTAGTTAACCATGGAGGTCTGTACAGACAGAACGTGACAGAGCTGGGCAGGAAGAGGAAGTGATGTAGCAGGACAAAAGAGAGCAAACCAGATGGCAGAACAGCAAGGCATATAGGTGTGAGTAGACACAAGTATCTTGCCTTTTGGAAGCTGAGGAGTTGGTGAGGTGAGGTTAGCATGCGGCGGCTGTTCCTATTCCTCTGATCTCTGTCAGGTTTTCACCCCTGTATCTGGCTCCGTGTTTTCTATTAATAAGACCGTTTAGAAATTCATCTACAATACAGGCCTGTGCTACCAGATGTGGCTAACGCTGACTTTTCTTCACGCTCAGAAAGGCTAGTCCTCAATGAACTCAGCTTCCAGACAAGCAAATGCAATGCCTATGTGCGCCACCACTACCATTCCCCTCTACCTTCATGTCCTGTCCCCATCTACCATATCCATAACCTGAATAAAAGGCAGCCACTGCTATCAGCCAGGAGAGAATCACTGCTCAGCCATTTCCTCAACTAGCTCCCCATACACTGGGATAGAACTTTCCCAGTCCAAGCTGCTCCTCTGAATCACACTAGCTTTAAGGATCCTCTGAAGCATTTCTCATGCTATGGGGTACCAGCAAGCAGTCTGATCCTGTTATTCACTAAAATGGCTTTACAAAAGTAAAACTCGTACAGAAAACAATACATTGATCCATTTAAAAACCCAATCTAATTAACTCTGAAAACAAAACACATGAGAACCTTACCTATTTTATCCATGCCATTTCAAGAGCTTTCCGTATGTATAATTGCAGAGCCACAAAGTAATAGTTGAGTGTACCTGGGCAGTAGTGGAAATGCCAAGTATGCATGAGGCCCTGGGGTCACTGTAAGAGCAAGCAAGATGCAGGTACCCCGCTGCCAAGCCTGACAATATGCATCTAATCCTTGGGAAAGAGAAAATGGACTCTCGCAAGAAGTTCTCTGACACACACATGCACACCATGGCATACAAAAGTAGTAAAAACTGCTCACAAAAACAAAACAGAGCTGAGCAGTGGGAGCACAATCCTTTAATCCCAGCACTTGGAAGGCAGGCAGATCTGAGTTCGAGGCCAGCCTGGTCTACACAGTAAGTTCCAGGACAGCCAGAACTACATAGTGAGACCCTGTCTAAAAAACCAATAAAGAAAAACAAACAAAAAACAGCATTGAATTCTTGAACCAGGCAAACTAAACTCTATGTATCAACAGGAAATTAGACCTAGGAATGAGTTGGCCATAATCCAATGGAGTTAATGACCGGTTTTAACACAAGTCATGTTTTCCTCCACACGGCTTGTTGCTCACTCCCCTACAGTCAAGGTTCTTCACTGGGGAAGCAATGTGGGCTATCACACACATCTGGACTACTGCTCCATTCAATGTGTCACAGCTGGTAGAGAGGAGAACATTCCAGGATGGTTTCCCGATGATCTTACTGTCTGGCTTTACAATTTATGTACCATTCACACACAAAGGCAAAACATTCCCAAGCCAGCTCTGCTTTCCTTGAACACATAAATAAAAATAACGGGTTCTATTCATCCTGAGACTATTATTTGGAGCAGGATCTGTATGGAGACAGGGTTATTACACAGTAGGAGCTGGAGAGGTTTTAAAAGACAGCTGTACCCCTATTTGGCAGATTATAAATATGTAATGTGATTTGAAGAGATGTAAATTCAGTGTTTAAAATCACTTAAAAATAGATGTAAAGTCCGTATCTACCTGTCCACTCACCCATCCTTCTACCCACCTTATATTTTAGCAAATCTAAAGTGCTCTCTCTCTTGTGTGTCCTCTGAGGAGGCTGAGATGGGAAAAAATGGCTTCAAGGCTAGGAAAGGCAGCATTCACAGAACTCCGTTCAGACAGCAGGGCAAGGATGCTCAAGCCCATCCGTGACAGGAGCAGTACATGGGTTACACAGCCCAGCATCTGTCAGATACCAGCTCACCCAGGAAGAATCCACTTGTCATTTCATGGGAAGAAATCATTAAGGACAAGGGATCAGTCAATTCCACCTCACGAAACTCTAAATTAAACTCTGGCTTTAGCCATATGTTTATTTCCTGAGATCTTAGCCCACACACAAAAAAATCTCTAACACTAAAACACACATTAAGTTTTCAAAGGAAGAAAAAAAAAGTCATTACATACATCTACAAATTACCTCTTAAAATTGAGGCTGATAGCAAGTTAAAATTTTCTGCTTATGGTGGGGCTGTAGTGGCGCACGCCTTTAATCTCAGCACTTGGGAGCCAGAGGCAGGTGGATCTCTGTGAACTGAGGCCAGAATTAGAGTTCCAGGACAGCCAGTGCTGTTACATAGAGAAAACCTGTCTCAAAAACTCAAAATAAACAAATTTATTTATGGTGCCATTGGGTATAATTAGGTATTAAAGTGACAATAAATGAAGAAAATACATAACCTAGTATCCTACACTTTCTAGCTCCCACACTGGATGGCCCATGGCTGCCTATTAACTCCAGTTTCAGGAGATCCAATGCCTTCATCTAGCTTGTTGGTACTACTGTGCACATTACACACTCTTGCTACACACACACACACACACATACACACAAACACACACACATCTTAAACAAACAAACAAAACAGATTTTCAACTTTAAGCCTTTGATTCAATTCTAAAAGAACTCAGAATTTGTTGTTAAAATTAGAAATAAAGAGCCAGGTGTGGTGGCACACACCATTAATCCCAGCACCAGGCGGCAGAGGCAGCCAGATCTCTGTGAGTTCAATGCCAGCCTGTTCTACACATCAAGCTCTTAGAAAAGTTTCAGAATAGCCAGAGATACGTAGAGGAGACCCTGTCTCAAAAGAATGTCTTTTTTAAGACTTAAATGGAACTTGAAATTTTTATTTAATAATCTACAGGTTACAAAACTGCTTCTGCTAACTATGGACTACTCAGATGAAAACTTTCTTTTAAGATGAAAACAAAAGGCTATATCCATTTTCTAATTATTAAAAAGGTATAAACTTTGTAACAGCCTTAGTATAAGATTACTTTAAAAGAGAAAGAAACCAATCCAGAGGGAGAATGTTTAATAAATGGTGTTGAGACAAATAGCTGTTTGATCAAAAATAAAATTCTTAAATCTTACACCATATAGAAAAATACATATATTATGATGGATCAAAGATTAAGAAATAAAAATGCAAATATCCCAAATTCTACACACAATTTTGGGAGGGCTAACAAGTTCTCTGAAGCCCATCTATAGAATCCAAATTATTATATAGAAGAGGAATTATTATTAATTTTAACTTCTATAGTATTAAAATATCAATGTCAAATACTACATGTACTTTTAAGATTGGGTCACATGCAAAATAATGAAGATGAACACATTAACTTACTATTATAACTTTATAAAACCTCCAAAATGTAACTAGAACAGAAACATGTCAATACAAATGGATGATGACTTTTGAAAAGAAACACACCAATTTGAGTTTGAATGCATACCGTACAAGTGTGTTCATGTCTATGTAGCCTTTTAGAAATTGAAATCAGCTAAATCTGTACTTCTGGAAAGTCAACAAATGCAATATCATTCTCAAATTTGTTTAAAATAATAAATACAAATTATGTTTAATGAGTAACTATAACATTCAATCTTCTATTGTAGGAATTCTGTATTAAAATGCAATACTTTCATCTGCATTAATCTCAAACACAATGGGAAAACATTTGCAAAAAATTAGCACTAAGAATGCAAATATATTTTACCACGGAACAAAATTTGTAATAATGTTAGAAATCATACGTTTGTAAAAATCTACAACGAAGCTGTAGACAGTCTACGTTATGGTATTCTATCTTAAGGTGAAAACAATATTTAAGTTAACAACAAATTTACTTGAGGCAAAATATGTTTATTACAGAACAGGATCTTATAGTAAGCAAGGCAACATTAGATCAACCATTTTAGAATATTTTTAATGAAGTATAGCTTTAAAACTGTAATAAAGATGAACGTAAATCTAACATGCTCTTCTCTTCTTATAAATGGGATGATGTAGAAAAGCAAAGCTTCAATGTATAGGGGTTGGAACCATCTGTAAAATTGAAAAAAGGGAAGTTAATATTCCATCAAAATGTTGAGATCAGACTGAATTACTAAATTATTCTATAGGTATAGTACTGGAAACAGGAATACAAAGAAGGCAATTTGTGAAACTTTGTTTATGTGCATGAGTGTTTCATCTGTAAATATACCATGTGCATCTCTGGTGCCTGACCCCTGCACTGGAGTTCCAGTGAACTAATGTGGGTGCCATCTCTCCAGTTCAAAGAAGGTAAAGATTAACCACCTGACCTAATAGACAGTAAGCTCTAGAAAACAGTCTCTTACTACATTCCTACTGTTCTAAGCTTAAGAACATACTAATTTCTCAAGTGAATAAATTCATCACTAAAGATTAATAATATCAGGGTTAAACAGTTGTCACAGCAGAGAGCACCTACACAGAGCATATTACCAATAGTACAGTATCTTAATTTTTTGTTTGTTTGTTTTTGCTTTTTGAGACAGGGTATAACAGTCCTGGCTGTTCTGGAACCTGCTCTGTAGACCAGGCTGGCCTAAAACTCAGAGATCCACCTGCCTTTACCTCCCGAGTGCTGGAAGTATTATTTTCTGCCTGGCCCTTCACAAAAACTTGGGTGTTATAATATTTAAAGTATGTTTCCACACATAAGACCTTCAAATGATTTTTAAAATTTTACCCTTCCTTTTAACTGGAATGAGGTCATGCAATTTGGTGCCCAGGCTGTCCCTGGAACTGCAGGGTGTTATCTTGTTTCCTTTTTCCCCTATAACCATACTAAATAATATTCACTTTTGCCATACATTTCTTTATTATTTAATTTTTGAAATAGGGTCTTATATATAGCCTAGCCTGGCCTCATATTCTTGATCCTCCTGAATGCTAAAATTACAAATGTACTACACCTAGCTAGTACTTTTCAAAAATGAAATTGTATACCCTTGAGATTCAGGATCAAAGTAAATTATACAACATAAAACTTCAAAACTTAGTTCTTCATAACATATGAAGAAAATCAAGACACAGAAACAAAGAAATTTACCTTTCTTAAAACAATGGAATATCATTTGTCAGCTATCATACTGGTAAAACCTGAAGATGTGACTCATATTCTAATGCTGGACAACAGACATTTCAATGTATCACAGGTGGTTATGTAACCACAACAACCTTCCTAAAGAACAATCATGTTGCCAAAATATTCACCTCAATGTCTTGTAGTACAGGAACTGATCCATAAATACACAGTAAAACTGCACAGCTCTCCATAATTATGGGCTTCCGGCAGGAGTACAGGTAGGGAAGGACTTTTTTTTAAGGGGCTGGTTACTGAGAGTTTGACTGTGCTCCAGTGAGTCTATGTGCAACACAAATTGGATTTCTATATTTTTGTTTTGTTTCTTTTTTTGGGGGGGGGTGTCACAAGGCTGAGGGGGTGGACCTGGGAGGGCAGGGAATGAGTGTTATCTGGGTGCATGACATGAAATTCCCAAATAATTAATAAAAATATGCTGAAAAATTAAAAAATGCCAGCTATTAGCCAGGTGGTAGTGGCACAAGCCTTTAATCCCAGCACTTGGGAGGAAGAGGCAGGTGGATCTCTCTGAGTTCAAGGCCAGCTTGGTCTACAGCGTGAGTTCCAGGAGAGTATCACAGAGAAACCCCATCTCAAAAAAAAACAAAAATCAAAACAAAAAGCCAGTTGTTAACATGTTTATTGCAGTTAAGATAAACAGAAATAATCAGAGGGCTCATTAGTGAAGAGATTGGCCTCAAATGCCTCAGTGCTGGGATTAAGGTGTGCAACTCCAAATCTGCTAAAATAAATTTTTTTTAGTGCCACATATGGCATACTTTTAATCCCAGCATTCCAGACACAAAGGACGATGACTAAACTGCACCATGGTGTGTATATGACAAAACAGAAGCAATTAGACCACTCCCAATATTAAATTAGGAAAAACAATGATGTTCTTCATCAATCTTGAATCACTCATTCTGAAGTGAGGCCAGCTACCATATAAAGACCCACATGGCTTCGACGGGCTTGTAATTAATGAGTAAGCTTAGAAGTGAGTTTTTCAGGCAATCAAACTTTGAGATGATAGTAAAACCACACATTTTGATTACAACTTTATGAGACAATGATTCAGCTGAACTGCACTCAAATTGCTGACCTTGAGAAAGTTAACAAATGTCTTTGTTTTTGTTTGAGACGGGATTTCTCTGTATAGCCCTGGCTGACCTGGTACTCTGTAGACTGGGCTGGCCTCAAACTGGGATTAAAGGCATGTGCCATTACAGTCCAGCAAATGTTTACTATTTTAATCTGCTTCATCTTATGGTAATTTGCATATAGCAGCAGACATACAGGGATTGTATTGTGGGATTCTATGCCCATTTTTCTGTGTTATAAATAAAAATTTAAAAACACACAACTTGACATAAGAGCTAAAGCTTCTGTCGATTCCCAGCATCCAAACCCACAAAGATCCCTACTAAGATCAAAATCACTGTCAGTGCGCTGATACAAGACTACTGGAATACTCCCTCTAGAGAGGTCTCTATCCTTAGCTTTTGTTATCTTACTTCCCCTCAGCATTTCTCTTCCTTCTTTTCACCCACGCCCAGTCTACATCAAAATGCATTTATTAAGCCCCAGCACAACTCCATGAGTTCTGAATTTTTTTTTAAAGGTTTATTTTCTTTAAGGTAGTTGGGAGAATTTCAGAACCCAACACCCTGTGGCTTTATTTAGGTTCTGAACAACCCTTTGGAGATAAACTGCTTCAGACCCCACAAGTCCCTGCAGGGTAGCTCTCTCTCCTCCTGAGCACCCCTTCTCTCCTAACCCTTTGCAATCCGCACTAAGCCCCCTGTCTCACGTCTGACGGCACGGCCCACTGACGGCTTACTTGGGACTCGGATCTGGTAGTGGTTGAGAGCAGTGAGAGCTTCCACGGCGTCAGTCTTGCATTTCCACTCCAACAGTCCAGAGAGGGTTTTAGCAGAAGCTGAAACAAAACAGATGCAAATCCAGCTGTTACTTCTTTCTTGTCAGCAAGCTTCCTGCAAAGTCTTTTCCAGAGATGCTCACTCACCTTTCGCGTCGAACACTTTGTATTTGATGAATGGAAGGACTTCGTGGTCGTTACACAACTGCCAGGGAAAGGGAGACGGCGTCAGAAATCGAGCTACATACAAGTCTCTTTTGAAAACCCTTGCTGTAGAGTAGCAGTTAAGCCTTTACTATTACATGAATTAATGTACATTCAGGTTACTATCAAGTTCTAAAAGAAAAAACTAAACAAAGTGAAATTCTAAACTATGAAAATCATTCCATATACAATAACAGAGTTTTTTAAAGCTATAATACATTTTCTCAGATTTTATGAAGAGTAACTAAATACTGAAGAAAGGAAGTACCACTCCAGAAAGCACATTGTTCCTGAAATGCTCCGATAGTTAAACAAGTTATAGGGAAGGGAATAGAAAATTTTATTATAGGTGAAACTTACAGTAAAGTAACTTTTCTGTTGCTTTTTATTTTTTTGTTTTTTTAGTTGTTGTTTTTGAGCCAGACTCCTACTATGTAACGCAAGACAACCTTGAACTCATGGCAAACCCCTGCCTTAGCCTTCCAAGTGCTAGGACTATACACCATGCTCTGCAGACAAGAAGATCCTAGAAGCTTCCGGTTAACCAGTCCAGCCAACTGGCAGGGTCTAGGTTCAGTAAGAGACCCTGGCTTGAAAACACAGTGTATGTAATGCTCACTTTGGCAATGCATATACTAAAGTTGGATAAAAAGAGTATGAACATGGACCTTCCCCAAAGACGACAAATTTATGAATTGTTCATGAATTTTAAAAGCAAGTTTAATTTTTTTTTGGGGGGGGGAGGGGTTGTTTTGTTTTTGTTTGTTTTTTGGTCTTTTTGAGACAGGGTTTCTCTGTATAGTTTTTGGTGCCTCTCACTTTGTAGACCAGGCTGGCCTCGAACTCACAGAGATCTGCCTAGCTCTGCCTCCCAGTGCTGAGATTTAATTTTAAAAGCAAATTTCATTAATATAAACAAGGCGGAAATCAACAGAGGAAAACACCTACCACCACTGACCTCTAGCCTGACAACAAAAAAAGCAGGATTTTAGAAAAGTTTTAAAATGAGATTGAACTATGAAATACCACAGAAACTTAAAACACAAAGATCAACATTCATATTCACTTTTCTTCAGTGCCTACCTTTGTGAAGGTCTCTTCTGTGACACACAGTGGAACATTATAATAGTGCAGCACACAGGAGGGTGGCTGGATTATATTCTTAGATGCTTGGCCAGCACTTGTAAAGCGATTATTTTTACTCATTGCAAAATCTTTGTAGCTACTTGTACCATCCTCCAGCTCAAATATTTGACTTGGAACAACTGAATGTTGTTTAGATACACTGAAGATTAGAAAAGAAAAATATATCGTTAGATAAGTAGCAGCAGGTAGTCACAAAATACTTGGATTGGTCCAGGAACCCCACCCCCCACTCCCTCACCCCCCAAGAGAAAACAAAAAAGATGCTTAAGTCTATCAAATACTATAGTATTTACATAGAACTCATGCAGACCCTTCTGTATTATTTACCCTTTTGTATTTTTTTGAGACAGGGTCTCAAAACCTCCAGGCTGGCCACTTGCCTCCACCTCCCAAGTGAAGGAATCAGGTCTATGCCACTATGGCTGTGACTTTATAGCCTCTGTACAATGTAAACACCTCTAGAATAGCTCTAATATCTAACACAGTATAAATGCTAAATATATAGTTACATTAAGGAATAGTATGTTTATGTTCTGCAGATATAATTTTTTCTCAAATATTTTCTTAAAATACAGTTGGTTGAAAAAAATAAGTATAGAATACACCAACTTGTATTCACTTTGGGTTATAATCAATCATTCTTACTTGTTAGAATATTTAAGAACTTATCTGTTTTAACATTTTATGGTACTAACACTAAAAACTAGGAAAGATCTGGATTAAGAAATGGCTCATAAAAGTTCTTATTGCTATTGCAGATGACCCCTTCTCAGCACCAAGGCTGGGTGGCTCACACCACCTATTTCCAGGTCCAGGGGATATGATGCCCTCTTCTGGACTCTTTGGGCACTTGCATTCATGTACACATACAATCAGAACTTCAGAAAAGTAGAACAATAATATAACTACTACAACTTGTCAACATTAATAATACTAACCTTGCTACCTTCAGATGTATGTTCAGTTACTACAAAATACTCTAAGTTAACAAGAATTTCAAAACATTGTTAACAATAATGACAAGTAATTACCAAACATTAAGTCTTTTCCCAAAGAGTTTGACATTATTAAGGTGTGTGACAGCTCTTTCTACAGCATACTCGTCACCCATTTCTACAAGTGCTGTGCCAGGAATGGTCTTCATAAATTTTACCTGCAAACACAAAAATCCCCCCAAGATCATTTCTTAGAATCCTTTTTTTTTGTTTGTTTGTTTGTTTTTTTTGAGACGGGGTTTCTCTGTGTAGCTTTGCGCCTTTCCTGGAACTCTGTAGACCAGGCTGGCCTCGAACTCACAGAGATCCTCCTGTCTGTGCCTCCCGAGTGCTAGGATTAAAGGAGTGTGCCACCACCACCCGGCTCATTTCTTAGAATCTTAACCTTATTCTGTCATTTTTACAGGATAGCCTTAACTCTTACCAAAATTGAGTGAAGTTAAAGGGGAAGACTATAATTGTACTCTACAGCCCATGGAGCACAGGTTTGTCCCAAGGCTGTGATCTAGAGGTAAGCTACTTAATTCCTCTACACCAAACTGTCCCTATAAAATGAAGATAATCATGATTACATCCCTAGGTACTCAGCCTAATCAATATTAAACAAATATCTGAGTATCTAGTAGTTTTGATAAGCATTGTGCTAGGTGCTACAGATTGAATGGTAAACATAACTGTCTTTATATGGCCATAACAATTCAGAAATGTTAAGGCAATAAATAATACAAGACATGCCAGGCGGTGGTGGCACTTGCCTTTAATCCCAACACTCAGGAGGCAGAGGCAGGAGAATCTCTGTGAGTTTGAGGCCAGCCTGGTCTACAGAGCGAGTTGCAGAACAGGCTCCAAAGCTACACAGAAAAACCCTGTCTGGGAAAACCAAAAAAAAAAAAAAACCAGACAGCCTAGAGACAGCACGATAGCTTAAGTGCAGTGCTGGTCACTTAGGACTACTACACCACACAGTAAGCCCGACAACTTGAATACTCTTCCCTTCTTACCTGTTAACCTCCAGGGAACAGAGAGAATATGTGTAAATCTAAGTTCACCATTTATTACCTCCAGCACTTTCAGTTTTAAAAGGATATCCTAGCACTATATACCATACCTGTACAAACTGGTAATACCAGAAATTTTCAGCTTTACTTGAAATCAGTTGTTTTGCTGTAGGCAATACTTTATCCTTTGATTTAATTTAGTAATATCCTAAAAATTATCTAGTAATTATTATAATTATATAGTATGCATATTTATAAGTATAAATGTGGTTCTAAGCCAATCAGTTAGGAAAGCACCAGAGAAAGCTCAGTGGTTAAGAGCATTTGTCACTATTGAAAAATACCCAGGCTTGATTCCTAGCACCTCTGCAGTGGCTCACAACCATCCATAACTACAATTCCGAGGATCCAATGCCCTCTTCTGACCGCCACAGGCACCAGGCACACACATGTCATACATACATACATACATACATACATACATACCTGCAGACAAAACATTCATACACATTTATAAATCCTTAAAAAATGAAACCATTGGAAAAGTTTAAATGAGTATCTTTAAACTTAAAGGATTAGAATGGTTGAAGTTTTATCTACCTCAATCCATTATTTAACATTACTAAAAACTTAGGGCTGAAGAGATGGCGCAGCAGTTAAGAGCACTCACTCACTGGCTGCTCTTCCAGAGGATCCAGGTTTAATTCCCAGCACCCACACGGTGGCACACAACTTTCTGTAACTCCAGCTCCAGGAGATCTTAAGCCCTCTTCTGGCCCTTCGGGACCAGACATGCAAGTGGTGCATAAACATACAGAGGCGAAATACCCACACACATAAAATACAACAGACAAAAGTTTAAAAAGTATTAAAAGTCTGAGGTAACATGAAACGAAACAGAAGAATTAGTCAAACATACCAAAAACTAAGACATGAGACAATTCTTAACAAAAAGGATATGGATTAAACTTCTTGAATTTAGTTGTCTACCTACCCTCAGACAAGATACAAAATATTTTCTTTTTTCCCCCTCTTCTTAATATAATGAAATAATGGCGATAACTCGGGACTCTCAAGAGCTGCTTATCAGGGGTTTAGAATTAATGAACTAAGAACTAGGAGTATCAAGTTTTTTAGTATCAAGTTTTATTCTCCCACTCCCAGACCATGGACGCACATGTTTATACTTTCTTATCACTATGGAAAGAGTATTAAAATCACAAGAGGAAAATAACATTACACTATTGGAACATTCTTGAAAAAAAGGTCAAAAAAAAAAAAAAAATAGTACTTGTACTCTTGCAAAAGACCTGAATTTAGTTCTAAAACCCACATGGTGGCTCACACATTCCTAACTCTACTTTCAGGGGATCCAAAACCCTCTTCTGACTTTCATGGGCCCAGGTAAACATGTGGTGCACAGACATACATGCAGGCAAAACACTCATACACATAAAATAAAAAAAAACAAGTATATAACAAGCCCCCCACCCCCAACCCCCACAGCAAGTCAAGCTCTGAGACTCTCTTATAAATATCTAGCTCCATGAGTATAACTGCTCTTGGAAATTCTATAGTTTAACATGTTAAATGCTAAAACCAAATATAGGTTTTCTTCCACCACTAAAGTAAAAACATTATAAATTGAAAATGCACTGAAATGTATCTGGTCTACCAACATCATAGCTTGGCTCACAGTATACTGTAGAATATCTGCATCAGTTTCTTACTCATGTGATGATAACTAGAAAAAGTTTGGCCTGTTGCTGCTTCTCAGGATTACAGAACAAATGTCACACATATTGCTAATATGGCCAATTTTAAATTCAGAGTATGATTTTTATGAAATGTATCATGTTTACAACATCGTAAAGTAGAAAAATCAGGAGTCAAACAACTGTTAACATAACATTTATCTACACAGGCTTCATGCCCTTGGTACACTCGGAAGCAACTGAACTGCTGGTGCTTTGGACCTGCTCATTATACTGGTCATTTAAAACTTTTTTTTTGGGGGGGGGTGTTTCGAGACAGGGTTTCTCTGTGTAGTTTTGGCGCCTTTCCTGGAACTCACTCTGTAGCCCAGGTTGGCCTCGAACTCAGAGAGATCCACCTGCCTCTGCCTCCCAGTGCTGGGATTAAAGGCGTGCGCCACCACTGACGGGCTTAAAACATATTTTTATTCCTACTAATCTATACTGATCACTTGTCAGGAAAAAAAAATCATTTCTGTAAGTTCATACATAATGGGTTTTAAACTTATGTGAGTTCATGACTGAAAGAACATAGATATTCCTGACAGAAGTGTGTAGCATTTTCTGAATTACTACTAGATTCTCCACCCAATAAACTAACAAAAAGAAATTCACCTTTTCGATATTTCCATACAAGCAGAACAGGTTGAAGACTCTTGAACAATTCATTTTGAGCTGGTGTAATCCACTAACCATTACAACGGAGCCAGAGGGACTTCCTCCATGCATGTAAGAGGAAGAAGCTTGTGGTAATGGATAAGCAACAAGTTCAGGTGTATCTCTAGAGCCCATTCTATAACGACTTGGTAAAGGCAACAATGGACCATGCGATCCTGTAAAAATGACCAAAATAATAAATAAGTAACACACACACATTTCCATTTACAAAAATTAGTAGATGCACTTCACCATATAAACCCAGGACCTTGTGTATTCTAAGCAAGCACTCTGCCACTAAGTTAAAACCTCACTCCCTCCAAATTAAACTCTCAAAATTTGCTTCATGTACATCAAGAAAACCTCAAGTATATGAAGATTTAAATATAAACACAGGAAACAAAATCAAATCAGCATTTATATGTACCATACCCAACAGACAGCTGTATCTACATATACAAAATTTATGTTTTCAAAAGGTTTAAGACTAGACTAGACTAGACTTGCGGGAGCCAGTGTAAAACGCTGGGATATGTATGTATATATGTACGCATGTATGATGCTGTAATTCAGCTAGGCATGGTGACACACACCTACAATCCAGTACTTGGGTAAGGCAAGAAAAGGATCCAGAACTGAAGGTCATCCTCAGTTCTATAGAGGACAGCCTAGGTTATGAGATCCTTAAGAAGAGAAAAAAGGAACAGAACAACAGAAAACCCACCATACAGACACCGTTTATTCTACTGTATATAAATTATACCTGTTTAAAAAAAAAACTGCCAATGTTTTTTAGAGAAGTAAGATATAATAAAAAGAAACTACCTCTATAATTAATATAAGAAAAAATATTTTCAAGCCAGTGAGATGGTGCATGCTTTTAATCCCAGTACTATGGAGGCAGAGCCAAATGGATCTCTGTAAGTTTGAGGCCAACCAAAGTTACAAAGTGAGACCCTGCTTCAAACAACTCCTCCACAAAAGGAAAACCATTTTCAGTTCTACAAAACGTTGTCTCCTCAAATATACCGGACTATAACGTACTTTCAGAAAATAAATACTAGGATTCATTAGTTAGTACCTCATCTGTATATAGGTCCTCTATCATCCTCCATTAAGAATTCCTCTGTGTGTGTGTGTGTGTGTGTGTG
>CABHPH010154830.1:0-45599 GCA_902168325.1 Peromyscus nudipes
TTAGGAAGGAGGTTTTGAATTTTAAGAGAAGATAGATGGAATATATGTTGTAATTGAAAGTAATTAAGGTAAGGGAAGAGTAGAGGCAATTATACCCTACTAAAATATCCAGTGTTCAATTCAGAATGTTCCAGATATATTATTTTAATTTGTTGTCTATGTTTTTGTATTTTATAAAGCACCAACTAAATTTTTGCCAAGGAGCATCATATTTTTACTCACTAAACTGTAGTCTTCAAAACTTTTATCATTCATCCTATGGGAAAATTCTATTGCTACAATATATTAGAACAAACTTTTCAGGTCAGATAAGCAGTCATATCTTCTATTGAAATATTTTTCAAAGCTAGCAGTTCCTGCTCTCATTAGCAACTGGATAATGTGTGCTCATATCACCTACTGCCTTGTGTATTTATCACAATGAATCTGAATTTACTTGGAGGGTTTGCTAACTTGTGCTTTAATGATGTATTTCTGCTGAAAGAATTCAAGCATTATGAAATATATTATGTCTAGTATTTCCATGATATTTTTCACCAATGAAAAGTAAATTATTGAGATAGAATATACTCACATTGATTTTATGCAGGTTACACATGGATTGGTAAATCAAAACAAGCTTCCAAAGATAGAAAATCAATTGATACATCAGGCAGAGAAGGCATAGATGGGGAAATGAACCTTCACACTGACACTTTTCCTCTTGAAATAATTTACTTTACCAGAATTTCAAAAGACTTGTTATTTGAACATAGTAATATTCTAACATGCTGAAAACTGAACACCAATTGACATTAAATGTTGTTACCAATCCTTCAAATAAATGTAAACCAGTCTGTTTTTAAAACAATAGATATAGCTTTCTCTTGGTTCAATTATGCTTAATATTAGTAGTATTTAAATTTAAACATTTGTATGTGCACAATTTGATACAGAGGCTGTATTTTTTTTTCCTCTACAGAACTGCTACCCAGTTGTCAGCAGCTGAATTGCCAGTTTAAATGTGCAGTGATCAGAAATATTACAAGATGTTACTGTGAGGATGGATTTGAAATAACAGAAGATGGGAGAAGCTGTAAAGGCAAGTATAAAATGTAACTCTCTCTGTATTGGTTGGCATGTAGCAAGTACCAGAGATAACCACATTAAGAAGAAGGAAGCTGTATTTTGGCTCACAGGTCTAAGATTCAGACCCTCTTTAAAAAGCAGAATAGGATTTGAATAGAGTACACAATAAACAAAGACTTCCCCCTGTGCCATGAATAATTAGAGAACTGCAAAACGGAGATCCACAGTCCCCTTCAAAGCAGTATTGATAATCCAAGACCACCTACTAGACCCCATTTCTCTAAATATTTCCCCACTTCCCAATACTTCTATGGGTCCAGTATGAAGCCTCTATTCATTCTCCTTGAGACACCATTTACAATCCAAAGTAAAATAGTATCTAATACTGGTGTACAGGCTTGGTTGATAGAAATTTAATTAAATATCTGAAAATAATAATTTGTCATGTTAAATTTTTACAGTTCTTTTCTTCTTTCTTAAAATATAAAGGCTAGCATTACCCATAAAGTATAAACATTATGTATGCATTTGTACCAATTTTCAATTTATTTTATAGTAATAGCAAAATTTGGAAATAACAGTAGTATTTTTTTAGTGCTCCACTACCACACTAGATTCAATTATGTTAACTTCATAATTAGTTTATGTTTATCATATTGCTGCAGTGTAGTAGACATGCCATTAAATAAGTTAATTACTATGTATGTAATATTCTTTAAGGTTTTGACATCAATAACTTTGGAATCTGACATTTTATTAATATGACAGAAGTCAATATATATTGACTTTCACATTATTTCAATTTCTTAATTGTAGTTTGGGGGGCCAGGCATTGGTATATATAACAAAAAACATAATACTTCATTGTGCAAATCACTAATAAAGACAATATTTTCAAAATAATTTAGTTTTCTCTGAAGTAATTTTACTTAGGTGATTATTTTTCCACTTTTGACTTAATACAGAATTTTAAACTAAAAAGAATTGTGAAAGAAAAGAATTTTAAAAATCCTGATGTCAAAATCATTAAAAATGAACTAAGACTAATTTAGTGACTTTTCTGCTGCTGTGATAAAACACCATGACCAAGCCAACTTACATAAGAGTTTATTTGGGCTTATGATTCCAGAGGGATAAGACTCCATCACCAACATTTCAGAGCAGTATACTGGCAGGCAGGCATGGAGCTTGAAGAGTGAGCTCACGTCTTAAACCACAAACAGGAAGCAGAGAGAGCCAACTGAAACTGGCATGAGTCTTTTAAACTTCAAAGCACCCAGTGGCAGAAACAACACCTCCCATCTCATCACTCATCATTCATTCAAAAATATCTCCTCAATCAGCACTGCCAACTGGGGATTGAACATTCAAATGAACAAGACTGTGGGGGGGTATTCTCATTCAAACTCAAAACTTTTAGTCTACAGGATCCATATTCATCATGAAGAAGCTCTTTTTCTTTTGAAAAATACTTGGGACTTGATGTGGTGGTATTGTGTTCCCCAAAATATTGTGTATGCTAATAAACTTATCTGGGGTCAGAGAATAGGACAGCCACAATATTAAACATGAGGATAGGCAGTGGAAGCCTTAATCCTAGCATTCCAGAGACAGAAATCTCTGTGAGTTCAAGGCCACATTGGAAACAGCCAAGCATGGTGACACACGCCTTTAATCCCAGAAAGCCAACTTTTAATCCTAGGGAGTGGTGGTAGAAAGCAGAAAGGTATATAAGACGTGAGGACCAGAAACTAGAAGCATTTGGCCTGGTTAGGCATTTTGGCTGGTTAAGCATTCAGGCTTTCAAGAAGCACAGTTCAGCTGAGAGCCATTCGGATATGAGGACACAGAGGCTTCCAGTCTGAGGAAACAAGACCAGCTGAGGATCCGGCAAGGTGAGGTAGCTGTGGCTTATTCTCTCTCTCTGACCATCCAGCATTTCACCCCAATAACTGGCCCCGGGTTTGTTTTATTAATAAGAAATTTTAAGATTCATGCTACAACTTGACTTTTAGGTTATTGTTTGTTTTGTGTGAAACACAAATGTTACAAAAGCATTCATAATCAAATATTTAACTTATCCTAAATCTGCCATAGGAAGACAAAATACCATTTTAAAATAACCTTTGAAAGTCAGAAGACTATACATGAAAGTTCACATTTTTGAATAAATCAGACCAACACTAATGTCTTCATAATAATGAAAGTCAACCCAAGATAAGTGGTTCAATTATAAGTGTCTATGGACATGCTACAGTTTCCCAGTTCAGACTTGATCTCTCTATTGATGCTTGAGGCTAGGAGATGGACCTCTGGGCATCCTTCTCTCTCAGTAAGTATTAATCCAAAGGATTCAATTTTGTGCTTTTTGGAGCAAACGTAGAACTGAATTGAAGTGTAGGAATCTTTAATCTCTTAATTAACGGTAAAAGCTCAGCCATAGTCACTTTCTTTTCTTGAAAGAAGGAAAAACAAAAGCAAAGATATGGAAGCAACTCAAAGAAAATGAATTTCTTTTATTTTGCTTGCACTATTTAGTGGCCAAGGATGAGTATCAATTGTTTCTCTTCAACTGTATTTCCAGAAAATTCCTTGTCTTTACATGGAAAAAGAAGGCGACATCTCAAGAAATGGCATGCCTAATCTTCTGCAGCCAATTTTGTGGAGTTACATGAATGCCACAGCAATATGTTCTGCCTAGGTTAAAAGAACAGAGGAAATTATTAATCACATTTCTCTCTGGGACACCATAATCATATCAGTAAAACTAAAATAGAAACCAATAATATTAAAGTTGGAAAACCTGTGAAAGTAAATAAGCATCATTACTGCAACCAAGAGCTGAACTTTTCCAAATGTAAAACTAAATTTCTTTCAACATTACTATAGACATAGCTCCAAACACTGTTCTTTCTATCCCCCAAAGTACTTACTTCAAATGAGCCATCCATGATTGCAAGTTATTATAGGACTATAAAGAAATCCAAAGTCAGAAGAAAGAATTCCATATAGGTTAATTTTTTCCAACTTAAATACCCCCTTATGCTACACAGCAATGATTTTTGCTTTCCCTTATTAAATTCCTTTATTAGCTTTGGTTTTCCCAGATGTGGACCATGAAACTAGAATTCAAATGTAAGTTTATTTTGTTTTTGTGGGTTTTTTGTCTGTGTTCTCTATGTTTTCTTCCTTTCACTTCCCCCTTCCCTTTTCTATTTCTTCTTCCTTCATTCTCTCTTTCCCTCTCTCTTACTCCATTCTTTCCTTGTTTTATCATAATGATACTGAGAGGTGATCACAAATATAAGCATATTAATATTTGAAGAATTAATATAGTCATAGCAAATTCTGACTGAAGTCTAAATGTGTGGCAAAATCTTGCAGAAGGAAGGACAAAACAACTGTGCTTTTTTTTCCTGTCATTCCAAAGAGTAGATGGTTGTGTGTTGGAGGTGAGATCATCTCTCCTTCTTTTTTGGACTGCCTCCCTGCTGGAGCTTCTCATGGGAAGGAGAGCAGGGTTGTCACAAGACCCTGCCTTGTGAAATTGCACTGAAAGTTCTTTGGAAAGTGGGAAGCTATTGTCTGCTACAGGTCTCTTGAGAATGTCTCTCTAAATTAACCCATAGAATTCTTTATTCTTCTACATTATGCTTTCATTGTCTGTTTTCCTTCAGCTTTAGTCAATGGATTTACATTTCTCAACACAGATCGTTGTAGGTACCCGCTGGTACCTATAAATCAACTTACTCGCCTTACCTTTCCTGATTTATATTTCAACACATAAGTGTTTCCTTTATTCTCATACAATCTACTTCATATATTCACTCTTTCCATTTTCATATTTATTCAACCCACTTCATGTACTGGTTAATGTACTCTCCAGTTTCCACCTCTCTTACATACCTTGAAAAACTGCTCCTTTTCTGCCTCACTATGTAGTCAAACAACATGCTCATACTCTTCCACATTACAAAAGAGAGTAAAAAAAAAAAGAAGGAAGGAATGCAGGAAGGAAGAAAAGAAGAAGGAAGGAAGGAGGGAGGAAAGAAGGAACTCTCAAAGGTCTACCAAGAACTTGCCTCTCTCTGTCATCATCACATCATAGCTGCCGTCATCCTTCTTTAATATCCCCATCTTTTCAACTGACTACACTGTGTTCTTAAATTTGTTACTTCTATTACACTTTTTCATGCCTTGCTGGCTTATAACCTCATCATTCATTTAAATCAGTTTTGAAGATCATCTTTCCCTTATGGCTGAAAAAGGCTAACCCTTTCATCACTGTTCCCTGTTGTATCCCTAATACTTGAGATGCTTGAAATGTCAGCATATTTCTTAGTATATTCAGACATCCTCTGTTTCAGTTACCATACTAAAAACTATATATTTACTGTAATTTCAAGGTCGTTTAAAGGATTTCAACATCCTAGAAATAAAAACTCTTGTTTGTAGATGTCTCACAACACAGTGTGAAAGTCACTCAAGTAAGGCAACTTCTGTAATACAATATATGTTAGAAAATGATTTAGCATGTAATATAGGAGTCTCATATTATTCCAAGATCAATACCCTACTTTCTGACTCTCAAAGACAGTTTTTATTGGATTCTGTTGGGTTTTTAATTCTGATCATTGACATCCTTGAAAAGTTCTTGTTTTTAATATCCTCAAAGACAACTGAGTCCCCTACAGGGCATCTTCATGGAGGCCATTTCCTTTGCTGTCCCTCCTGACATTCAGATACTATTTTATACCAGATAAATTTGTCTTCAGATTCCTTTCATTGTGGGAAATAGGCAATTTTATCTTTTCTTTTTATGTCTAGTATTAATATACTCCGAACTTCCAAGCCTAGGTCAGAGGTCAGATCTCTCTCTCTCTCTCTCTCTCTCTCTCTCTCTCTCTCCTCTCTCTCTCTCCTCTCTCTCTCTCTCTTTCGATATATATATATATATATCTTCCTCTCTCATCAGTCCTACATTTTCCATTGCTTTTTGCACATTACCCAAAGAATACCCTACAGACACCTGAAACACTTTTCACAAATAAAACTTATAATCTCCCTCTACTCAAATCCACACTTCTTATATTTATATTCTTTACTTCAATATTGAATGACTGTTCATTTCTATTATCTAGCTTTCAGATGTTATTTAGTCTATTTCTTAAAGTTTTGTCTATTCCCTTTTCTCTGTTATTACTGCCACCGACCTCAGAATATAATTAATCTAAAATGAGCTGGGTGCGGTAGCACAAGGAGGATTAGGAGTTCATGACCAGACTGCATAGGAATTCTAAGGCCAACCTAGACTTCATGAGACCCTGTCTCAAACAAACAAATGTAGCACGCACACAAACACACACACACACACACACACACACACACACACACACACTGCAAACATATATGTATATATATATAAAAATTTATTTTTCTGAAGTTAATATTTTGTTAGTTTTCTAGTTGAAATTCTCTTTCTACATTCATCAATCCATCTTTAACCCAAATTCATTTAGAATTAGAAAACAAAAATTTTAACATGAATCTTAACTGGTCTTAACAATAAAAACCTGGAGTCAGATATGGAGGTTAATGCTGAAAGATCAGAGAGACAAAGGAGCAAGCCACAGCCACATTTTACCTCCACTGTATCCTCTGACCAAAAGAGAAGAGCTCCTGTCTCCACCCCACCTTATCACTTCCTCTCTCTTCCCAGCCATATCATTTCCTGTTTCTTTCTCCCAAGCACTAGGATTAAAGGCATGTGCCTCCCTTGGACTTGGATCAAAGGTATGAGATCCCAAGAGCTGGCATTAAAGTGTGTGCCACCACTGCCTGGCCTCTAGTGCCTAGCTCCATACTCTGATCTCCAGGCAAGTTTTATTTGTTAGAGCACAAATAAAATATCACTACATTTCCCCTTTTCTGTCTAAAAGAAAAAATATAAGGTTATAACTAATATAGGAAAAACTATATACAATAAGTACAATAACTATATGCAATATATGCAGTCAATAAATACATCAACAACGTCTAGTCCATTAACAATTGATAAATTCAGAGAAAATACTCCATATCTATATTATCTTGGTGAGTCCAAAAGGTTGTACCTAATTCACTTTCTGTTCTAACTTGCATTACCAACAATAGCTTTTAACATCTCACAACCTTATATTTTTTACACCTCTTTAGTGAATTTATTTTCTGAATCTGGTAACAAGGAAAACTATAACTATAACTATAACTATAGCTATAACTATAAAGTCTTCAACTCCATCAGAGACCTGAGAAGAAAATAATACTGCCTAAGTAAGCAAGAAGGGCAAAGAAGCAACTTCCAAAAAATGTGAGAAATGACAGAAACAGCTGGATACCTAGATAGTCAACCAAGGTTTCTTTGCAACTTTGGGACATCTATCTTTGGCCTAGAGATCTAGAATATCTGATAGATTTATCTGTGAAGCAGGATTTTCTGAAAGGCTGTCCTACTTTGTCTTGGCAAAGTTCAACAGTCCTTTCTTTTGTGTCCTGCTTGTCCCATTTAGACAGCATACTGTCAGCAGTCAAGGCAAGGGCATTTTCTTGCCCAATGGCTAACTTTGGCCACACAGAAAGTAAACCCCATGTGGAGTTTTGCCCATCATCTTCTCTGAAGTAGATTGATGTTGCCAGGAGCAGATTTGTCTAGTTGTCATAAAAAAGAACCTATGTTATTAAAATATCTTACTTGCCATATTCTGTAGATCCCTGAAGTATTTGAAGTCTACCTGTCTACCTAAAGTATATCCGTTTGACTTTGAAAACATACCTAACATGACCACAAGTTTAATCATAATATGTGACTAACTACTAACCTGCATTTATTTATTAACCTAATTAGTTTGTAATAATAACTTGAATAACTAGCAATTTGCATTATATTGTTAAATGAAATGGATAGGTACAATACCTTGAACAAGGTTAGAAATGTATTACAGTATGTTCTAACAAAAATAATCTTAACTTTGTATCAATATACAAAGATCTATATAAATGTACAATATTTAAACAAGCAGTTGTTTTTTAAAAGTGGATTCAATGTTCTACCCATTTATGCTATGATTTCAATATCGCCTTTTTTTCTTTTCAAAACAAGAACCCAGAATCTAAATTCCTTTGTTTAGCTTTTTTCCAGACCATTACCAATAACAACTTGTAACTAATGCCCTAAACAATGACAAATATCCACAACCCAATGAACAACAAAAAACCATCCATCCCACCTCATGAGGATGTAGGCATCACATTCTTAAATTTCCTTCCTGCTGTCTGGGGGCAATGGCATCTGTAGGGGATCCTGAAAAGAAAATTTTGAGTCAATTGTCAAGTCCTGGGAGAGGTAGGTGTATCATTTGTTGTCCAGTGGGGCAATCGGAAAGTACAGGGCTTGTCTCAAGTCCAGGGTAGTGTAGTCTGTGAGGCTGGATAATTTCAGCTAACCACCTCAAAATTGTCCTGAGTGAGCAGCTTGTAGTCCAAAGCTGATCTTTGGGTGGTGTTTTTCAGCTTAGTGGTGTTATCATAGTCGATGTGGAATCTTCTTGTATAGCCCCATCATCCTTTTGAAGACTTCAAAGGTCATTGTTAGGCATGGTCATGGTTCACTGCAGAAAATTTAAATACTGTAAATATCATATTCAACAGATCTCAAAGAGGTTAAAGATCAATACTAGTTATGTACATCCAGAGTACAAAAACTTAATTCCTAGTTACCTTATAGAGACTCAAACCTGAAATCACATACAGGAAGCTAGATGAAGCCTTTTTCTATACTTAGTTAGTACTCTATATGACAATTAATATCATGACAAAAATTTGGGCACATTGAATGCCAGATGTAGTATGAATCCTAATTGGTACTAACAATAAAAACCTGGAGTCAGATATAGGGGTTAATGCTAAAAGACCAGAGAGAGAAAGGAGCAAGCCACAGCCACTTTTTACCTCTACTGAATCCTCAGACCAACAGGGACAAGCTCCTGTTTCTACCCCATCTTATCTCTTCCTCTTTCTGCCTAGCCATATCACTTCCTGTTTTCTACTCCCAAGTGCTGGGATTAAAGGCATGTGCCTCACAAGAACTAGGATAAAAGGCATGAGATCCCAACTGCCTGGCCTTTAATGGCTAGTTTCACACTCTGATCACCAGGCAAGCTTTATTTGTTAGAGCACAAAGGAAATATCACCACAAAAGATCATCACTTGGCTCCTTTCTAATTAGTAAGTTCCATTTGTTGTATGTAACATATACAGTCCTCCAGATTAACATACAAATTACTTTATTATCTGGACTATAAATTACTTATCATCTTTTACACCCTTACACCACTTGACTCTGTAGCTGGAGATATCTCAAGGCCCACCCAGGCCTGCAGCCACTCAGACCCAAATAAACACACAGACATTTATATTATTTAAACTGTTTGGCTTAATGGCTCAGGCTTCTTGCTATCTAGTTCTTATATTTTAAATTAACCCATTTCTATTAATCTTTAAGTTGCCATGTGCCTTGTGGCTTAACCAGTACTTTACATCTTACTTCTCACTGGGGCGGCAGCTGGCAGCATCTCTTGACTCAGCCTTTCCATTCCCAGAATTCTCCTCTCTGCTTGTCCCACCTATACTTCCTGCCTGGCTACTGGACAATCAGCATTTTATTTATCAACCAAATCAGAGCAACACATTCACAGCATACAGAACGATCGATATCCACAGCATGACTCCTTCAGATAAAATCCCTATGTCATCTCAATGCCTGCTGGAAGCTGCTAACTCTAAATGTAATGTGTGTTTGTTTATATGTTTGTTTGTTTGTTTGTTTAGACTAGGTAAATCCTAATATTGTTTAAACTCAGTTTATTATGAAATTTTCTTTTGTAATTGAAAAAAGATTTTTTTTACCTTAGTACATTCTGATTATTGTTTCTTCTATCTCAACTCCTCTAATATTTTCTCTTCTTTCCCATCCACCCAAATCCACTCCTTTTCTTTCTGTGTCTCATTACAAAACAGGCATTTGAAAATAATACAATGGAATATTTTTTAAACAAACAAACAACAGGTGAAACATAGAACAAAAAAAAGAAAGAAACACATATAGACACAAACACACACACACAAACCCCCCCCCCCCACACACACACACAAACCCATTCAAACAAAATCGGAAACCATACTATGTAAGTAAAAGATCTGTGAGGCAGGAAAAAAACAAAACAAAAAATGCTCCAAAAATATCATTGAGTTTGTTTTGAGTTGGCCACCTGCTATTGGACATGGGGCCTGTACTTACGTTTTACTTAAGTGTGCTTTCTATATTCAGTGAATGCTGTTACTAGTAAGACTCTATTGGAGAAAGAAATTTTTTTTTCTGATAAAGGCAGTTTTCAATTGGAACAATAAATGTAGAAGGTAGACTATAGGTGATAACCCAAATCTAATTAAGGGCAAATTCATGAGGTCCAGCTAGATAGCTCAGCAAATGAAAGTACTTGTTGTACAAACCTGAGTTGCATGCCTGTAACTCATGAACACAAATGTGGGAGAGAACTGACTCTGCTAATGTGTGCTCTGACTTATACATCCATGTCATGAATTCATGTGTGTATATGTATATATGTATATATATATATATATATATATCACAGACACATATATACAACAATAACAAAATAAAATGTTAAACATTTAAAAATGATAACATTCTTAGTTTCAGTAAGTGTCTGATAATTTCCCTATTCAAAATAGTGAAGATTATTTGCATGGTTTGGCTCAAAACTCACATTTAATCTGAAGATCAGAAGACTTCGACCAGATTAATTCTTAGATAAAAGAGTGAAAAGGCCATTCCTATAAATACTGGAATTATTCAACAAATATATATTAAAGTGCATTTTACAGCATTATAAATACAAACATGTTTGTTTAGTTGGCATGACCATCACAATTAAAGTCTGTACCCTTTTATAACAAATAATTTAATACTAAATATGATCTTTTTACTTGGTAAGTATTAAGAGAGCATTGAACTTGACTTTCAGTTGGAATTGTTTTATATAGTTTTTTTGGAATTAGCTCCCCTTTTAAAACAATAGTCTATTTGAAAATAAATATTTTCTTCACAGAAAAATTTAAATCTCTAAGGATAAGGTTGCTTAGAAATGACATTAATTTTTCTTTCAGATCAAGATGAATGTAGCATTTATGGTACTTGCAGCCAGACCTGCAGAAATACATATGGATCCTATGTTTGCAGTTGTGTGGAAGGTTATATAATGCAGTCAGACAACAGAACTTGCAGGGTTAAAAATGGTAAGTGATGATCTTTTTTCTTCCAGAGTCTCTTTCTCTCTTTTTGGGGCTTTTCTTTTGCAATGTGGTGTAGTTATGTGGGGTGGCTTTCCCTCCTGTGAACATACTCAACATACTAGAAACTCAGAACAATCCTTTTGATAGTTGTTACTCCTGTAAAACCTATTCAAGCCTGTCAGTGGTGGTGCATGCCTTTAATCTCAGCACTTGGGAGGAAGAAGCAGGCACAACTCTGTGAGTTCGAAGCCAGCCTGGGCTATAGAGTGAGATCCAGGAAAGGCTCCAAAGCTACACAGAGAAACCCTGTCTCAAAAATAAAAAAATAAAAAAATAAAAATAAAAATATAAAACCTATTCAACAGGAGAAATGTCTAATTAGAAAGTAGGTGGATTAATGGATTTTAATGACCAATTCTTTTACCTCACTCTGCAATATAAGTCGGTTCTGTAGACTTTTGCTTTGAGCGTAAAATTTCTATTCCGTAATCTAAAGTAGTCTGCTAAAACCCCATTTAGTTTACTCTTTTACTAAAAATTTGTCAATAACTTCCTCCCATCCTGAGAATAAAATGTGAGCTACTTGAAAGAGCATGAGGGTCTAACCATCTAATTCACTATTTACCTTTCCAAATCAATGTCCCTGTCCCTGACCCTGCCCTGGCCTCCACCTCATCAGTTCTCTATCCCAGAAATTCTGTTTTCCTTCTTCAACTGTACTGATCTTTCCTTGACTCATTCCACATGTCAGGCTGCAATGCACTTAGCTACTCAACTCATGTGACTGTTACCTTCTCTTTCTAGGCTCAGTCACAAGGTCAACATTCAATGATTTTCCATGAATACTCCATGTATAGGTGTATATTCACTCCATTACTATTTTTGCGTGTGTGTGTGTGTGTGTGTGTGTGTGTGTGTGTGTGTGTGTGTGTGAATACTCTAATACTATATGGATTCCCGGCATCTTTGTATTTATTGCACTACCATTTGAGATTAATTTTATTTCTAAATAATTCTTCTTGGTTTATATGAAAGGGAAAGGGGAGGAAAGACAAAAAGAAAGAAGGAAAAAGAAAAGATGGAGAGATGGAGGGGGACAATGAAAAAATGAATTTAGACTTCAAATTAAAATTATACAATCTAATGATCTATGTTTGAATGTTTAAATCCCATGTTAAGAAACTGCTTCTTTTTTATTACTGTTTACCAGCAAATAAAACTTTTAGTTTCTACATAGCTTTCAGCAGATAGTAAACACTTGGTGAACATTGTTAGTTTAATGAAGTATCTTGGAGACACACTAGTAACAAGAGGGTACTGCTATAACTTATGTGGCTGAATTATCTCCAGAATACCATGAAGGAATATTATAGACAATATTTCACCTAGACTGGTTAATTTCCCTTAACCATGTTTTCATGTCCTGTACTTCAAATTATGTTGGAGAAGGAAGAGTGCTCTCCTAACCCTATTAGCAAGTATTGAGTTACAACAGGGATGTGTGACTTTTTTGAAGCTAAACTGAGTGAAACTCAGTAAATTGCTGCTCTGAGTTTCTTTTATAAACCTCATACCATGTTTGACCATTTCCTTGAGATAGCATTTAAGTTACTTTGTAAAAAATATTTGTATATAAAATCTTAAAGAGAAACTCCCTCCATTCTTCATGTGTCTTTTTGAATTAGCAACTTCATATACACATTCCTAATTATTTGAGTGTGGGATTCAGACCTTTAAAACCATTAACCCATGTCCCGTGTTCCCAATTTCCCTTTCATGAAGCGTTCTAATTCAAAATATTGATGTACTGAAGAAAGCTGATTCTTCGCTGTTTCTATTGAGTCAGACAATATTGCCTGGGATACTCAGGGAAAATGAATTGTGATAAACCTGACTCAAGAGAACACTGCTTCCCTTTCTGCAGAAGGAGCTTATCTGACAGTAACAGGATATGACTAGAGAGGGGTGGCACATGGTAATGTCACACTGTATCAAGGAAAGGTGATGACACTGGAATTGATAATGGAGTATACAAATCCATGCCCTTAGCTGGAACACAATATCTGCCTACAGAGTTTGAAAAACAAACAGTTGCTATGGCAATATTGTTCTGGCTTAACATTTAAGGAAAACAAGTTGCTAAGAAGGACCTAAGTCTATAACAAAGAGCAACTACTTTTGAAGGTCACATGAATATTTGATTCCATGCATTTGCACAATCCAGGAAGAAAGCCATCAGTTTGTTTTAGTTTTCTTGCATTTACAGCAAATGAACCAGAGACAATAAGTAATTTTGGTTACACATACCATTTCTACTTAATGTACCACATTTTATACACACACACACACACACACACACACACACACACACACACACAGTGATCCTTGAGGCAGAGGCTCTTCTAAGTACCTTGGAATAGGTAGTTAACTGGCTTGCAAGCTGCTTACAAAGGTGCTGAAGTTTCAACATGAATTAATGTTGTGGCCTTCTAACTTTTCACTTCAAAGCAAGCCTGTGCGGTCTTATTGTCAATCTGACAATCAATAATAATTAAGCAATTTGATACAGTTAATCAGTTATGTTGTCTTTGTAGTCTCATGCCTGAGCACAAGTAAAATTTATAAGCCTTAAGAACATCTTTATGAAGCATGCCTGATGGAGAGGGGAGCGGGTTGAAGGCTTTGTGGTCAAGAGGAAAGGGAACAATATTAAGCAAGAAGCTATAGTTCTTAATTCGTGAAATGGAGGATTCCCTCCCCCCCATGTTTCACACTGTATCAATCAAACATTTCTGAGTTGGAAACTTTCATAGGCAGTCTTCTTGCAGTCATACTTGATACTACACACCACTTAACCCAGTAGGAATAGTTTATAAAAGAAAATCAGTAATAGACATTTGTAAAGTAACAACAGGCATGAATACTGGGGTAATCCTGAACTGTTGGAGGAGACTCACTGAAAGCAAGTGAGATGAACTAATGTTTATGACTGCAATGGGGTTTACACTAAGGCCTAACGATTGTCTAATCAAATATTAAGTTCAAAACACCACTTATTTAGAGATACCGGTGAATCTTCCTCAATATTTTGACGTTTGTTTTAGAAACAGAATTTTGTTAGTGATAACATTTTATTTATTAAATGTACCTTTCTTTTTAAAAATGTTTTAAATTGAATTTGTTATAAAACATATGATTATGGGTATAGTTGAACTTGGGGTTTAAAATGGGCTCACAGAGTACCAGTTCTGATAATGGAGAAAAGTGTTTCATTTACAGGCTTTTAATAGCTTTACATTTAGGCTGGTTGGTCTGTTTGTTCTGTGTCCTAACCACCTACACAAGGCAGATCTCTTGTACCAGTGGAATTCCACTCACTGTGCTGGAGCACCGGCAGCATGAAGAGCCATGCATTGATTTTATGCTCATCACTGTGAAGGAAAGTCGGGGAGAGTGGTCTTCTTTTAGTGAGTAGAGCAGCTAAAGCCTTTGGAGATGTGTGTGCCCATTGACTGGCTTCAGGATTCTTTCGTAGCTTATTTTTAAGTGTTTCTTTAGTTTTTTGAAATTATAATATTATTTTATAATTTCCCACTTCTCTTCTTGCATCCTTTCAAATCCATGGCCATTTTTTCATCAGTTGTAGTTGTTGTTCTCTGTGTATTTGTGTGTATTCCTAAATATATAACTACAACCTACTCAGTCTGTAGAATGTTACCTGCTCCTCTGTTTTCTGAGTTGACAATGGAAGCATGCATCTTTTATTTGCTGCTCGCTGATTTAGGGAAACAAATAAACAAATAAAAAATAAGCCAGAATGAAGTGAAAACATCGATAGGTACTTGAAGTTTTATCTTGGTCTCTTGCAATGCAGTGCATTGCTAAACAGAGCTGGGACAACAACACACTTATGCGCCTTGCTGTTTCCATCACTACGGCAGGGAAGATAAAAGTAAGAGAGGAAGAAAATGAAACTGTAGCTTCCCATCCTCTTAATTAAAATGATGGAAATAATTCAGCTTTTCCTTATGTAGTAATAAGGTATTTGAAGTTGGAGAATCAGTCACCAATGATGTCAGGGCTGTTTCTGCTTTTTTAGACAGCAGGTGGGATCCTGTTTAGCAAAGATCTGTCTTCCTCCCAGTGTTGTGTGCAGTTCAGTTATTAAGGCATCCTATGGTTCCTTTTTAAAATTCACCTCACATTAAAAGCTTTCTTATGAGACTAATGCCCCAGAATACTGTATAGCTCAGAAATGCTTCTCGTGAAAGATCAATGAACTAGATCAAAGTTGCATCAGGACTTTTTGCTGTTTGGAAGGGTCCTTTCACTGACCTGTAAGTATGATTGGCATTTGGTGACAAGATGAGATATGAAGTGTTCTTAGCTAAGCGTGGTCCCAGTTGAGCAGCACGGTACAGTAATTGGGTTTGTTCTTCTTTATGTGTCACATGTAGGTAGATGACATTATGAACATACAGTAAATGTTAGTGGCAGAAACGAATGGAAACACATGAACTGTGAACCAATGGCTGAGGGGCCCCCACCTGGATCAGGCCCTCTGAATGGGTGAGACAGTTGATTGGCTTGATCTGTTTGGGAGGCATCCAGGCAGTTGGACCGGGTCCTGTGCTCAGTGCATGAATTGGTTGTTTGAAACCTGGGGCTTAGCAGAGATGCTTGGCTCAGCCTGGGAGGAGGGGACTAGACCCGCCTGGACTGAGTCTACCAGGTTGATCTCAATCCTCGGGGGAGTCTTTGCCCTGGAGGAGATGGAAATGGGGGGTGGGCCGGGGGGAGGGGGCCAGGTGGGAGGGAGTAGAACGGGGGAATCTATGGCTGATATGTAAAGTTGAATTATATTGTAAAATAAAATAAAATAAATTAAAAAAAATGTTAGTGGCAGGAATTAGCTCAATGCTTAGAAAAGATTATGTACTTCCTTCATGTTCTTTAGAAGCTTCTGAGAACCAAGATGAAGAGAAAGGGGTGTAGTTGAGATGAGAGAAAAGGGGAACCAACAGCTGGATGTTACTGTAAGGAAAATTAGATATTTTGCTAGTTTTGCTGTATTATTTATGAATGACTATAATTTTGAGGTGATATTAGCCCCAGAGTGGTTTGGGCAGCTCTGTTTTAACTCCCTTGCATGTGTCATCCCCACTAAGGTCTCACTTTCAGAAAAACCTGAAATGTTAGAAGGGCTATATGTGAGCTAAGGAGAGTCCACAGTAAGATGAACTCTCTTCTGAACAACTAAGCTGTATTCCCAGAAGCTCTGCCCTGTGGGAATTGTAGAATTTACCCAAATGTCTGAAATCCTGAGCAGGTAGCCTGGTCATAGACAAATATTTATTATAAGGAATTATTTCTGTTACATGTATTATCTGTTCCACTGTGGGATTATAAATTAATTTCTGTGGGATGAATTGAATAAAAATTTCCAGTGGCATTTTCATTTCCCAAATTACATAATATAGATTTTCCCCCTATGTAAAATCTGTTCAAAAGTAGAACAGCACAAGACATAATAACTCCTGATGAATATTTTCATGGCTTCCTTTTTTGTTTTTGTTTTTGGCTGGAAGACATCATCATCTTCATAGTCTAGCACATTTTTTAACATGTCTATATTTTTAACCAGCAACAAAGTTACAAGATGAATAAGGGATAACACAACCAGGGAATCTTATGTGTTATCACACCTTTGATTTACACTTATTTGGGGAAGTATTACCTATGACAAGGAAACATATCCTTCATTAGCTTTTGAAGATGTTTCTTTCTGCAGTTTATCTGGGGCCTTTTTCTGATATAGAAAAATCATAAGCTATAAATAAGCTATAAATGTGACAATCATACATTTTGTTTTTTAATCAATGACTTACTAGATACAACTTTCTTTATATTCTTTAAATGTTTTTGAAGAACAGCTATCAAATCATTACCTAAATTCTCAAATTAGAACATTTAATAAATTACACCATGCCTTACAGGTGTCCTTTTTAAAATACTGGACAAATTTAATGAATAATGACAAAAATGGAAACACTTAACCTTGTAGAAATGACAAGTGATTGAAAGATAGATGGATTATAGGTCTAGTTATAAGGCATTAGTAATACATTTACTATTATGCCCATTTGGCACAGGAATGCTAGTAGGTCCACCCCTAGCACCTAGGATCTATAGAATCTATATTCATGGCCACCGTATTGGGTTTCAACTTACAAAGTCTTACATAAACCTTATCAAAGTAGTTGGTTCCTCCCATGATGCCTGTACCACTACTGCACTACGGGGCATATCTTCAAAGGGCAGTTATTTTTGTGACTTACAGGCTTCACAGCTGGGTAAGACTAGTGATTGTTTTTCCCTGTCAATAGCATGTATAGTACCTTCCAGCACTCTGAAAGCTAGCTAGTAGGGATTAAGCTTCCAGGTCAGTATGCATTTGATTTCTCCTTGTTCTTTAAATCAAGTGTGTCTTATCTTCAGCAATAGGAATGGTTAAGAGCATTGGCAATAACCAGTAACTTTTGGGGGTCTATAGGATGCAACTCTACAACAACTCCAGAAGAGGTAACTCATTGCTGGCATTGGGGATTTAATTGCTAGCATGTGGTATCTAGTAGCAGCATTATTGCTTCATCATAGGACAAATTATTTTAAATGGTTTTTATATGTGTACGTATACAGTTTGCAAAGCTTCTATAATACTAGGCTTCCATATAATATTTTTCAAAGTATCATTAGTATTACCTATCAGTTTCCATATCCTCTCCTCCACTCTGGCCTCCTATTCTCCCATTAGACTGTCCTTATTCTATTATTCTCCATCCGAATTTATAGAACTGTGTCAATTTCCCTTCACTAGAAATGCCATCCATGGCCTTTTGCTAATTTCCTTACCTCCGTGATTATTCTGAATGAATCACATATGTGATTCAAAACTAACATTCACAAATTAAAGTATGCAACTTCAACTTTCTGGTTCTGGGTTACCTCACTTTGGAATAGTTGTTTCCAGTTCCATTCATTTTCCTGAGAATGTGATGAATTTCTAACATAATTTTTCTAACAGCTAGACAATTATGTAAAAGTACCTCATTTTCATTATTCATTCATTAGTTGATGGGCATCTAGGTTGTTTCCATTTAGGAAATGGAAAACTATTGTAGAAATGGAAAGGTATGGTTCACAGAGTAGCAATGAACATGGGTTAGCAGGTATCTATACACTAGGATATAGAGTCCTTTGGTCAAATGCCTAGTATATAGTATAGCTCTATCATGTGGTAAATGTTTCTAGAGTTTTGAGGAATAACCACACTAATTTCCACAGTGGCTATATCAGTTTGCCCTCACACTTATACCAGCAATAAATGAGTCACCTTCTTTTCCTGCATCTTTGCAAGAATTTATCATCATTAGCTCTTTTGATCCTAGCTACTATAACTGGGGAAGGATGAAATCTCAAGTAGTTTTAATTTGGATTTATCTGTGCCTAAAGATGAAACATTCTTTAATGTTCTCTAGCTGTTTGGGCTGTTGTTGTTTTGTTTTGTTTTCTTCTGTGAGAACTCTGCTTGCTTCCACACCTCATCTTTAACTTCCTTTTTGTTTGCTTTGGTTGTTGCTGTTTCTGTTTTAGTTCTTCAAATACTCTAAGTAATTGCTGTCTGTCAGGTCTACACCTGGTAAAGGTTTTTGTTTATTTCGTTGGTTGGTTTTTTTTCCCTGCTGTAGGCTTCCTTTGCACTTAAATGATGGCGTCCTTGACTGTACACAAGATTTTTAGTTTCATGAAGTTTTATTTAATAATTGCTGATAGAAATGCTTATGTTACTGAGGTCCTGCTCAGAAAGTCTTTTCCGATGTGTAGCTATGGCACACGCCTTCAATTCCAGCACTCAGGAGGCAGAGGCAGGAGGATCTCTGTGAGTTTAAGGCCAGCCTGGTCTACAGAGTGAGACCCAGGACAAGCACCAAAACTACACGGAGAAACCCTGTCTCAAAAATAAACAAACAAACAAACAAAAATAGAAAGTCTTTTCCTCTGCCAATGAGTTCAAGCACATTCTCTACTTATTCCTCTATCAAGCTCAGAGTACCAGATATTTTTCAGGTACTTGAGCCATTTGGGGTAGAGTTTTGTGCTGGGTGAGAGATGAGAATATAGTTTTACTCTTCTACATGAAGCTATCCAGTCTCACTAGCAACATTTGTTGAAGACAGTGTCTTTTCTCCAATGTCTGTTGATGGCCTCTTTGTCAATAATCAGTTCTGTTTTCTGGTTATCTTCTTCCATTTCTTTCTTTGGCGTATTAAAATTTTCATCGTACAAATCTTCCATTTCCTTGATTAGGTTTAACCTAGTGCTTAATGTTGAGGCTATTGTGAATGATAGTTACTTTGATTTCTTCTTCACCAAGTCTTTAATTTGTGTATTGGAATTAAAGGAAGGCACTGTTTTTTTTTAGTTATTTTTATATTCTGCAACAAGGATGAATGTGTCCAGCAGTTGTAAGGTACTTCTGGTGGAATCTTTAGGATCTTTTATGTGTAGAATTATTTTATCTCAACCTTCATCAAAAATGCTTCTGTTTGCTGCAGATGGCAATTAACACAGAGTGTAGCATGAATCTTAAAGAGTCTTTATTAATAAAATAAACCCGGAGCCAAGTATTGGGGTGAACACTGGAAGGTCAGAGAGACAGAACAAGCCACAGCTAACCTCACCTGACCAACTTCTCAGCTGATCTTGTTTCCTCAGACTGGAAGCCTCTGTATCCTCATATCCAAATGGCTCTCAGCTGAACTGTGCTGCTCAAAACCTAAAAGCTTAACCAGCCAAATGCTTCTAGTTTCTGGCCCTCACGCCTTATATACCTTTCTGCTTTCAGCCATCACTCTCTGGGATTAAAGGTGTGAGTCACCATGCCTGGCTGTTTCCAATGTGGCCTTGAACTCACAGAGATCCCAGGTGGATTTCTGCCTCTGGAATGCTAGGATTAAAGGTGTGAGTGCCACCATTTTCTAGTCTTTGTATCTAGTGACTGTTCTGTCTCTGACCCCAGATAAGTTTATTATAGTGCACAATATTTTGGGGAACACAATACCACCACAACAGAGACTCACAACTGGCCAAGATATAGAGAATAAGGAACTGTAGAAAGCTCAGTGCTAAACTGTTTATCTGCATCACACTCTCCTCCTTCGAAGGCTCGGGATCATTACAGAAGAGGAGGCAGAAAGGTCTTAAGACACAAGGGCAGTAGATGACTACAGGAAATAGTGTTTCAGGACACAAAAGGAAAGTTGCACATATGAAGTCATAGCAATTTAGCAGCATGCACAAGACCTGTGCAAGTTTAAGCTAGATAAAACCCTAGCTTTGAGAGGGGAGATGAGCATGAAGTCCCATCCCAAACTGACAAACTATTGGGAATTTACAGCTTTGGGGATAGGGAGAGACAGTTTTCTCTAAGGGTTTGGTATCTGCTATGTCAACTGTTCTCCAGTAGATAGACACGCATACAAAAGTATATGGCCAGTACAAATTGCACATTATGGGCTTGGAAAATAGAGGGCACTGAATTTGGTGGGTAGGGAAAGTTGATGTTTTATGGAAGAATTCTAATATAATCTGAATAGGACTGAATATAATCAAAATGCATTGTGTTAAATTCTTTAAAAAAAAACTAATGAAATAAAAGAGAAAAAGGATAAGTTGTTAAATGAGACTAAAATACACATGTAAAAAATGTATATAGTTTTAATGTTTGAAAAACCTCAGGAGGATAAAAAGCTTAAAGCTTGAAAAGTAGAATAACTTTGTCTTTTTATATAAGAAAAATAATTTTTCTTTAGAAAGCCTTCAAGGCATAGCTTGTATCAATTGCAATCAACAGAGTTTGATAAAAAATCTAGAGTAATAATAGCAGTTAGAGAATACCCCTTTGGCACTTCTCTCTCTGTACCATCCTGGGCTAGGATGATTAATATCCTGGTATTCTCTCTAGTCATGCTGCCTACAGTCTTTTCGGTTTTTAAAGGAGAAAATCTGTTGCATTGATTTCATTTCTAAATGCTTGAAAGCGTTTCTTCTTAACAGTAGGACCCAAGTAGTACAGATTCTGATGGTGCCTTCCACAAAACAGAATCCTGTGAAAACTATTAGCTAAATTGTTCCTAAATGCTCTTCTGATGTTCAGAATAGTATACTATTAAGTTACAGAGGACATATCTGAAAATGAAGTTTGTTTGGTATATCATTGAATACTCAGTACTTAATCTGTCTTCATAATAGTAATGTATAAAACTGTGATCTTAAATGCAGGTTGTATGTTTACATCGGTAGGAGGCCCTGTAAAAAAAAATACTGAAACAGTTTAAATGACCTGCCCATTTTCTCTCTTCTAGATAATGAGTTTCATGTACCACCTTCCTCCTCTTTACTCTGAGGTGATTTTATTTCACATAACCTTGAGAAAGCACAAGGATTAAAATAGAACTTTCTCAGGCCAAGTCCATTAACATAATACTCTGCGTGGCCCCACAACACATAACTTTACCTTCCTCCTACTTGATTTGAAGAATGAACCAACATTTTTCCTGTTAGCAAAGACTTCCTCGTTCCTCAGTTCATCCTTTAACATATTGAAAGATTAGCCTTATGTAGTTATCTATTTTTTGAAATCACTCAAATTTTACTGTTTGATTTTTTTAAATATTATTTTTATTAGTTTGCAAAGTCACATATTTCTATATGTCATTTTCAAATATACTTTGTTGTGTTTATTCCTGGCTACCCCTGCCCTCCACCTTGTTTTCTGTACTCTTTCAATTTCAGTATACCCTTCCGTGTTATTGTTTGGTCATATCCACTGCCCTCCTTTAAATCATTCTTCCGGTCCTGGATCTCATTCTACTTGCCTGATCTTTACCCACACTCCTGCCACATAGATGTACATTTAGTGGCCAGGGCTCACGTATGACAGCATGTGCTATTTGTCTTTCTGAGCTCGAGTTACTGTTCCCAGACAAGTTGAGGTTCTCTGTTTGGATTCTTCATCTTATCAATAAAATAATTTAACAGCAGGCTTAAAAAGGAGCTCAAAGACAATTTCATTAGAGATAGAAAGAAAAACAATGGGGCGAGAAAGCTGCAAACTCAGCAACTGCTCAGCGACAGAGAAAAGGAGAGAAGAGAGCGAGCGCCAGAAACACGATATGTTCAGAAGTAGAGCTCCACAAACAGCTGTATGGTAAAAGGGTAAGCAAACTACAGAGAAAGTGAGAAATTGCATGTAAGGGAATGCATGCTTGGGCTTTTGGCAAGTATTCCAAAAAAAAAAAAAGAATAGGGAAGAAAGAAAGAATGAAATGGAAAGTTTACATTCAACAGAGTAACTCAGATAAGCTACCCAACTTAACTGTCTTCCATGGCAAAAACTATGTTTGCATCAAGCAAGTGGCTACTTGGTAGGAAAAACGCATTTTCTCTTTAAGGGGATAAGAGGGAAAATGATCTGCTCACAACATCTTCAGGTGAATCAGATGGAGTAGTCTCCTGGCTAGGTGAATGACAGGGCTATCTGGACCCAATAGTTAAACCCAAGAACTGAGGTAGAAATCAAACCCCATTATTTTCACCAGGAGGGAGAGGAGGGACAGTTATAACATTCATTATTATTGTTTTAGTGTTACCAGAGAATTGGGAAATGCAATTCAAATCTAAGATAGAGGGTTCCATCCTCAATAACATCCAAGACTACTGTGCTGTCTAATTTTGTGTCAACTTGTCACAAGCTAAGGTCACTTGGAGAGGGAGGAGCCTCAACAGAGAAAATTCTTCCTTGGGCTATAGACTGGCCCATAGGGCATTTTCTTATTATTGATTGATGTGGGAGTACACATACCATTGTGGGTGGTGATACTCATGGGCTGGTGGTCCTGGATTCTATAAGAAAGCGTGCTGAACAAGCCATGGGGAGCAATCCAGTAATCAGCACTCTTATATTGCCTCAGCAGATGTTCCTACTCCAGGTTCCTGCCCGGTTTGAGTTCCTGTTCTGACTTCCTTCAATGATGAAAAGTGATGTGGACATGTAAACCAAATAAACTCTTCCCACTCCAATTTGCTTTTTGGTCATGGTGTTTCATCCCATCAATAGAAACTCTGACTAAGACAGCTACTAATCACCATCTGCCACTTAATATTCTGCTGAATCTGTTTTCTAGTTCCATCCATTTTCCTATACATTTCATAATTTCATCTTTCTTTATGGCTAAATAAGATTCCATTGTGTAAATATATACCATATTTTCATTATCCATTGATTGTTTAGGGGGTATCTAGGTTCCATTTCCTTGCTGCTGTGAAAATAACAGCAATAAATATATCTATGCAATTATCTGTCATGGGATGAGGAGGTCATTGGGAATTTACTCAGAAGTGGTATAGCTGGGCCATGTGTTTAGTTTTTTTTAGTTTTTGAGAGGCAGTCAGCCAAACTGATTTCCATAGTAGCTGTAGTTGCTCTTTTTTACAGTCCCACCAACAGTGGATAAAGTTTGTTCTTTCCTTATATCAGCTCTAGTATATGGTACTGCCAAAATACTTGAGGAAACTAAATGGTGAAAATTTTTATATGATTTTGTTTAGCAAAGTTAATATTGTGAAAATGTCTACATAACCAAAAGTAGTCTAAACATTCAATGCAATATTATCAAAATTCCAATGGCATTTTTTACAGAACTGGGAAAAAAAACTAAAATTTTTATGGAAGCCCAAAAGACCACAAATAGCCAAAGAAATCTCAAGTAGTATGAATCTAGCCAGAAATATTATATTACCTGAACCTGACTACATTACAGAACCATCGTGACAAAGACAGAAGGATATTGGCACATAACCAGACAAAGAGTCCCATGAAACATAAGGTCAGAAGGTAAACCCAGACAGGAATGGACACCAGGTGTTTGACAGCAGTTGGAAAAACTTGCATTGGAGAAAAGACAGCCTTCTCAACTAAAGGTATTAGCAAAATTGGATACCCACCTCTGGAAAAATAAAATTAGATACATATATCTCTTCCCTACACAAAATCAATTTAAATTTGATTCGAGATCTTAATCTTAGTGCAGAAATACTGAAAATGATGAAAAGAAAGAGGAGAAACATGTTAGGCTTTAGGCACAGCAATGAACTTACTAGTATTTTAGTCTGTCCTAGATCTTTGCAATTAATGTACCATAAAGATAAGTGTAAAAACTCTCTTTAGTGCCATGTTTTCCCCAACTCTGGTGTATTTCTCTTTTCCAGTAATAGAACTAATCCTGAAGTGTATAATCATTCTCCACGTTTCCTCTTCTCTCTTGAACCTACTTTCCTAGATCTTAATATCATTATAACTCTCATGATTTATTACCAGTGGTTTCTATGTCATTAATCGTTTATTGGTCCTCAGACTATAAGACAATTGCCTCCTTGACTATCTTCTCACTTATACAGCACTACCTTAATGGAATTAGATTCTAAACTTCCTGGACTTTCCCTCCAGCTACTTTCCCGACTCATCTTTTTTCTGGAACTTGTCATTCCTTTCTCTCCCCTTTCACTGCATTTTCTTTCTCTAGTTAACTTCCAGAGTCTTGGATTTTAAAGTACTCCCTATTTTCTGCTTTAAAAATTACATGAATTCGGAGGTTTCTAAGATTTTTACCCCAAGTGCTCCACCCTTGATTGAACATATAGTAAACTGCTATGTTCACTATTTCCATACATATATTTATCAAAAGGTTCAGATTCCATGTATGCAAAACTGACCTCTTTAGCCTATTCCATATCAATGCTTTTTTTTCAGTATTGCCTATCTTTGTTACTGTCACCTTCTTTTACCTCATTTTTAAAGCTAAACATTAGACTCACAGTTGACTCCATTCCTCCTCTCAAGCACTTTATTTCCATCTTTTTTGTTGATTTCTTAAGGTTATGTTTTCCATATCTTCATGACATTTTTCACTGCCTAGAAATTTTAACCAGTATTTGCTTAGTGCCTTGCTTAGGGTATCAGTTACTTTTCAGTTGCTGTGGGAAAATACCATGACCAAGATAACCTAGAGAAACTAGAATTTGTTTGAGCTTACAATTCCAAAGGAATAGTATTGCCTCAAAGTAAATTTTAAAAGTTTTCTCATAGCAGAGACATACCAGCAAGTAGCAGGCATGTGAGCAAGAAGCTGAGAAAGCACATACATGCTCAACAGCAATCAAGAAGAGGAAGACAAACTCTTAAATTCTCAAAGCCCTCCCACAGTGCTGCATTCCCCAGCCAGGATGCAAACCCTCCCCAAAATGTATTCCCAACTGGAAACTAAGTGTGCAAATATCCATGGTTAAGGGAAGCATTCTCATCCATACCACAACATTCCACCCCAGGCCCCCACAGGCTCTTGGTCATGTTATGGTGCAAAACATATTTAGTCTAATTTCACAAGTCCCTGTAGACCTTTATAGTCTCAACAGTTTATATGCCCAAAAGTCTCCTTTGACAATCAAAGAATATCTCTTAATGGTGACCCTCTCCTATAAAATAAAAAGGTCTACTCTTAATGAATTATGTCACAGAATATGTATTTTCTTTCCAAAAGAGAAGAAGGACAATATAGTGAAGAAATATTGGATCAAATCAAGACCAAAAGCCAGCATGTCAAACATCAAATCCTGTCCTTGGATGTCATTATCAAAGGACTTGGATGTCTCTGCACCTTTAGCTTTGCTACCTACAATACAACATCTCCCTTGTGGATTGTGTCCATTTCCCTGGTAGAACGTATCACAACTTTGGCATGCCCAACATCTTGAATTCTTCCCTGCAAAGCATGTTTTACTTTCACAGCTTCAAGTATGCTATGGCCTTTCCGGGCCTCTTGCCTTCTCAGGATTTTGGCACAGGAATACCCCTGCCATACACTGGCTGACTGCAGTGACTCTGTAATTAAGGAGGCAGAATCCAGGACCCTGGCTCCGTTGAATCACATAGACAGCAGTTTTTATAGTAAGTAGCTTTCAAGAGGCAGAAAATTCCTTAGGCTCTTGTTCACAAGTTGGAAGCTTATCAAAGTGAGGTCTTGCCCTGAGTGCACTGTTCCCTTTTTCCACTGCAGAGCAAGAGGCCTCTCCTTAATGACACTAATCTCCTTGACAATTACAGCCTCAGTTGCAGCACATTCTCTGACTGCAACATTAAGCTTCCTAGTGCTCCTTTTCTCCCCAAACTGTACATTTTGTACTTCTTTCTGACCTACTTGCTGTTTTCATTATAAACCTCTAAAAGAGAAATTATTAACAGCCACGCCACATATTCACTGTTATACTGTCTTAAAAGTTCTTCTGCCAAAGAAAATAGCTCACCACTTTAAATCTAGCCTCAAGCCAGGTCTTAGGATAAGAGCAGAAACCACCCAATTTCTTTGCCAAAATATCCCACAAATGGCTTCTAGCATGATTGCTTTTAAAGACCTTTCTTCCTTCTGAACTCTCTTTAGCCAGGCCTATACAGTCTACACTGCTATCAGAGCTATAGTCTTCAAGGCTCCTACAAGAAGGGGCCATTATTCAATGCTTATATCAGTCAAACTGCTTTTCTAATCCACAGTTCCAAAGTCTTCAACATTCACAAAAAAGGGGAAAAAGAAAAAGAAAAGAAAAGCAACAGTCAGGTTCCTCACAGCAGCAGCCACTACTCTGGTACCAACTTCTCAACTTACTCTTCAGGTGTTGTGATAAAATACCATGAACAAAGTAACTTAGAAAGGAAAGTTTATTCGGTTCCAGAGGAGTGAGTTCACCACGAAAGGCAGATATGATAGGGAGCGAACAATAGGTGTGGTGGCAAGGGCAGGAACCTGAGAGATCACATCCTCAACAGGAAGCAGGAAGTAGAGATGGCAAACTGGAAGTAGGACAAGGCTGTGAGCTCTTAAAGACCACCCCAATGATGTTCTTCTAGCAAGGCTGTAGGTCCTCTGGGACAGTGCTACCGACTGGGAACTAGGTGTTGGAGTACTCAAACTTATGAAAGATACTCCCCATTCAAACTACCAGACCAAGTAAAATGTATGGTATAGGAAAATAGTATTGTTGTTAGCTTTATTTATTGTTTGTATGTCTGGAATGTACATCAAGACTTGACAAAAGTTATCCATGTTCAACAAATACTTGTTGAACAAATAAATAAATGTTGGTGTGGTAGTTTCTTCCTTTTCAGCCAAATTATGTGTGGTCTTCATAAAAACAGATTTGAGATAGGAAATACTTTATGAATAGGAAGCATACAGAAGCATTTTCAGATAAACAAATATATATTATATCTTAAACTTGAATGTTATCTAATTTAATCATGGAAGAAGAAGCCTGTCTGCGTTTTGAAATTATGCTTGTATAGGTAAGGTAGTTCCTATTGACTATAATTAGAAAGGTTGCTGGGAGATTTTAAAGTAGCCATTGGCTATCTCTCAGTAATTCAAATAAACTAGACATTTCTATAGGCCCTGCTTCTCATCATACTCATTTTGTAACTTAAAATTTCAATGAATTATACTTTGAGATATGGAGATTTACTATGACATCAACTACTTAAAAGTCCAATTTCTTTTCTCATTGTCTTGGTTATTGTCAGGGTCCAACTTTTCATCATCATATTAAAATTATTATGTTTAACTTAAATGTTCAACAAAATATATCCTTAAAACACTAGAAAATCCAAATAGAAGAATCCTCAACACTTGCTGATTTATTTTCAATTATGTGGTAAGAAACGCTTTCAGGTGATATGTAACCACACAAGCTGTTTATGAAATGGGAAAATTTCCTCTCCTAAGGGAGAAAACCTTTACTTTTTTTTCTTAAATATTTAAATACAAACTGTAAATTTTTTATAATATTATTGAATATACAAATGTATATTCAGGACTAACCATTTGGTATTGGCTGAGCAACTAGGGAGTCCTTCCCTAGGGAATACTATTTCTCCCGTACATAGCATTCCTAAGTTGTTTGTAGTTTTTTTTTGTGAAGGGTTGGGAGTCCCCTTCCATGTTAACATGTCTGTAAGTGTTGTCCTTGTTCAGGTCTTCTGTAGGCAGCAGTGTTGATGAGAATGAGTACAGTTTCTCTGGCATTGATGGGAGCCTCAGGTGTACAGAATCCTGTTCCTCTAGCTCTTACAGTCTTTTCACACTCTCTTCCTCTACAATCCCTGAAATTTAGGTGCAGGATTTATATTGTAAGTGTGGGACTGGGCATCATACCTGCTCTTTGCATTTTGATCAATTACAGTTTTCTATAATGGTCTCACTCTCTTGTAAAGAGGTATTTCTTTGATGAGAGGTGAGACCTATGCTTACCTGTAAATATAAGGATCGATGTTCAGAATATAGTTACGTTATTAAGGATGCAGTTAAGTTATGCTGGTTTAGTAAAATGGTTTTAGGTTTCCCCCCAAGATCCATTACTTCATATGTCCTGGGTACCTGGGAGTGATTTCCTTTCTTATAGAACAGACCATAAGTTCAATAAAGAGAGTTATTGGTTACTTACAAGGTATGCATGCCACTATTCTATCTTTAGGGATATCTTGTTATACAAGTTATTGTTGTAGTTCATAGGGATCATAACTGGGTAGGACTATTGGTTGTTCCACTTCTTTGGAAGTTCACATGACAACTTCTAGTACAATAAAAGCTAGACCATGGGAAAGAGGCATTCATATCAAACCCAATTCAGATCCTCTGGATCTTGTGTCCATAGTACATGACATCTTCAGCAATCAGGACTTACCTTCCATCTGTAGGAGGCAACTAAAAGCAACATCAATCAGTTACAATATTTTGGGAATCTTTAAATCAAACCTAAACAACAACTCTCATGCCTGGTATGGGATTTGCCAGCCCATAAGGAAAAATTTCATTTAAACTATGTATGTGTGTGGTGTATGCAGACTTATGTGTAGTTCAATAGTTTTAGGTAAATAGATAATACTGTAACTCTTTATGACTTTCCAGATTCTGTCTTAGTTAGAGTTTCTATTGCTGTGTTAAAACACCATGACCAAGAAGCAAGTTGGATCAGAAAGGATTTATTTGGCTTACAATCCCACATTGCTATTCATCACTGAAAAAGGTCAGGACAGAAACTCAAACACAGCAGGGTCCTGGAGGCAGGAGCTGATGCCGAGGCAGTGGAAGGGAGCTGCCTACTGGCTTGCTCCTTATGGCTTGCTCAGCCTGCTCTCTTATAGAACTCAAGACCATGAGCCCATGGATGGCACCACCCATCCTAGGCAGGTGCTCTCTCTAACTATTCACTAATTGAGAAAATGCCTTACAGCTAGATCTAATGGAGACATTTCTTCCACTGTGGCTCCTTCCTCACTGATTACGCTAGATTGTGTCAAGTGGACACACAAAACCAGTCAGCACAAAACCCTTATTATTTTACTCTTCTCTCTACTTCTTATTCTGTATGTGTTTCTCTTCCTTTCATAAATTAAAGACCGCTTGACATTTCCCCCATTTTCCTCGACAAATACATTTGTATCCAGCCTTTCTACTTTCTTTTACTCTCCTCCCCAACCCCATGTCTTCAATTTTGTGCAGTGGGTCTATATGTCTGGTTTTTGTAACAGCAATATAATATATATGTATATATATAACATATACATATACAGTAATTATATATAATTATAGTTATATATAGCAAACAATATTACATGTAATTATATATAAAATTTATATAATATAATTACTATATAGAAAACAGTATTTACATAATATAATAATTATGACCTTGTAATATATCTTGAGGTCTGAAACGGTACTCCTTCCAGCATTGTCCTTTTCACTCGGGATCATTTTGACTGTCTGAAGTCTTTTGTGATTCCATTTGAGAATTTTAGAACTTTTTTCCTGTGAGTAATGAGATGGAGATTTTGATTGTGATTATCTTGACTGTGTAAAGAGGTATGATAGAATTGTCATTTTTACACTATTAACTCTACCAAACCATAAACATGCAATGTCTGTTCGTTTTCTAGTGTCCTTCTCTATCTCATTTTTCTAAAATTGAAGTTTTCATTGTAGAGCTCTTCAACCTTCTGAATTTATTCCTATGTGCTGTATGTTCTTTGATGCTGCTTTGAATGAGGTTCTCCATCGTCTCTTTCTCTGTGTTTGTTGATGGTGTACCAAAAAGCTACTATACTTTTAAGTTGATATAGTATTCTGAAACATTGTTGAAATTATTGACTACTTCTAGAATTATTATGAGAGGATTTGGGGGATCCTGTATGTATAATATCATATCATCTGCAAGTAGTAATGCTCGTTTATTTTCTGGTCCTAGTTAACTGGAGTTCTTTTGTTCATGGCTTCATTCTAAGGTGGTGCCTGTCTTTAATGCTAAGATGTGTTTCTTGAAGACAACAGATAGGTGGATTTTGTTTCTTGATCCACTCAACAAGTCTGTATCTTTTGATTTGAGATTTGAGGTCAAATATTTAAATGGATTATTGAAAAATATGTGTTGATTGCAGTCATTATGTTGTTGGGTTTTTTGTTTTTTGTTTTTGGTTTTGGTTTTTTTTTTTGTTTTTTTGTTTTTTTGTTTTGTTTTTGTTTTTTCGAGATAGGATTTCTCTGTGTAGCTTTGCGACTTTCCTGGATGTTGTTGGTTTTTTGGTGGTGGTGTTTGTGTTCTCAGCAGTACTTTGTGTCTCAGTAATTATACCTTTATTTGTTTTCTTTTTAGTCTCTTAGCTATTCTTATTCTTCTCTTCAGTCTGAAATATTATTACTGTATTTTTTTGGTTTGGTTTGTTGGATATAACTTTAAGCTCTTTATATCATGTGAAGTATTTATTTCTCCATTAACTGTGGCAGATAAGTCTATTGTGGGGGTATCTTTGTGGATTTCTGTGGGCCTCTCTAGCACTTTGCTTCTTCCCATTCTCATGTGGTCCTCATCTATCATGGTCTTTTATTCCTTGTTCTCCCTCTCCGCTCCTGATCAAGCTGGGATCTCCCGCTCCCCCAAGCTCTCCCTCCCTCTACCCTTGCCCTTCACTACCCCCACTCACGTCCATGTTGTTCATGTAGATCTCATCCATCTCTCTGTCATTGGGCCATCCCTGTGTCCTTCCTGGGGTCCAGCTTTCCAGGCAGCCTCCCTGGAGTTGTGAGCAGCAGTCCAGTCATCTTTGTCTTACATCTAGTATCCTCCTATGAGTGAGTACATACCATGTTTGTCTTTCTGAGTCTGGGTTACCTCACTCAGGATGATTTTTTATAGATCCCTCCATTTGCCAGCAAACCTCATGATGTCATTGCTTTTCTCTGCTGAGTAGTATTCCATTGTGTATATGTCACATTTTATTTATCCATTCTTTAGTTGTAAGGCTTCTAGGTTGTTTCCAGGTTCTGGCTATTACAAACAATGCTGATATGAACATAGCTGAGCAAGTGCCCTGGTGGTATGATTGAGCATTCCTTGGGTATATACCCAAGAGTGGTATAGCTGGATCTTGGGGGAGATTGATTCCCAATTTTCTAAGAAAGCTCCATACTGATTTCCAAAGTGGTTGTACAAGCTTGCATTTCCACCAGCAGTGGAGGAGAGTTCCCCTAGCTCCACATCCTCTCCAGCATAAGGTGTCTTCAGTGTTTTTGATCTTAGCCATTCTGACAGACATAAGGTGGTATCTCAGAGTCGAAGATACAGACTACTGGCAATGGTCAAGAGACAGCCCGAACTGACCTACTCTGGTGATAGGATGGCCAAACACCCTAATTGTTATGCTAGAAACCCCATCCAATGACTGAGGGAACCGGATGCAGAGATCCGCGGCTGGGCCCCAGGTGGAACTCCAGGAGTCCAATTGTTGCTGACACCAGGGTTGGATAGAGCACAGGGACAAATGGCCAAATGGATGGGAGCGCATGAACTATGAACCAATGGCTGGGGAGCCCCCAACTGGATCAGGCCCTCTGAATAGGTGGGACGGTTGATTGGCTTGGTCTGTTTGGGGGGCATCCAGGCAGTGGGACCGGGTCCTGTACTCGGTGCATGAGTTAGCTGTTTGAAGCCTGGGGCTTGTGCGGGGACACTTGGCTCAGCCTGGGAGGGGGGGACTAGACCTGCCTGGACTGAATCTACCAGGTTGAACTCAATCCTCAGGGGAGTCTTTGCTCTGGAGGAGATGAGAATGGGGGGTGTGCTCAGGGGGAGGTGGGGGGAGGGGGGAGAATAGGGGAGTCCGTGGCTGATATGTGAAATTGGATTGAATTATAGAATAAAAAATAAAAATAAAAATAAAATATGATCCAAAAACTAAAAAAAAAGAAAAGAAAACTTATGACTAAGAGTCATAGTTAAAGAGAGCTTACATTAGTAAAAGTAAAAAAAAAATGTGCATTTTGATATATCTTACAGGCACAGTCATATTTCCCTTATCCAGTTAAAGAAATAGCACTGATAGTTTTCTAGTAGATTCTCCTTACATTATATCCCCAAGGAAACTGTTATCCAAAATTCCCTAAACAAAAAAAAACTGACAAACAACCAAACACCCAGGTGTTTTGTCTTGTTTTCACCTTCATAGAAATGCATTTTTTAATTTCTGGTATTAAATAAATGAATTAATATAGGATAAAAAACTATGGCAGATAAGCTTTTTTCTTATTTTTTGAAATTATTTTTTCATATACTATATTGTGATCTTGTTTTCTTCCTCCTCTACTCCTCCCAGTTCTTCCCTAACTGCCTACCTTCCCACATCGACCTTTCTTTCTTTAGAAAAGAAACCCAGCACTTCATGCCTTCTTTCTCTCTCATTAGGAAAGGAGCAGTCAAGCAAAAATGAACAAATAAATAAAAGACATAAGAAATACATAATACAAGACACACACAAACACACACGCAAACATGAAAACATGAAATTGGAAAACGTAATATAGAATGAAAAGACCAGTAATACAAAATTCTCAAACAAAGCGATATGAGATTTAAAAAAATTACAAAAATACCATTAAATTCATTTTATGTTGGCTGTCTTCTGCTCCACTTGGGCCTTATGCTTAAGTGCTGTTAATATACCAAAGAGACTCTGTTAGAGAGAAATACTTTTTTCTTTGAAAATGGATGACAGTTGGAGATAGCTTTTTGTTTATGGATGTGAGCCTGTGTCCACTTCCCCCTCTCAGTGCTAAGACCCTATCTGGATTTCTGCCTTGTACCTGTACAGACTATGTGTATGATATCACAGTCTCTGTGAATTCCTATGTGCATTAACCCTGTTGTATCTGGAAGGCACTCTTTCCTTGGTTTCTTCCATCCTTATGCCCTCTTAGAGTCTTTCCCTCTCCTCTTCTACATAGCTCCCAAAACCCTGGGAAGAGAAACTTGATGAAGCCATACCATTTATGACTGAGTGTTCCAAAGTCTCTTACTCTCTGCATATTGCCCAGTTGTTGGTCTCTGTGTTAGATCCCATCTACTGTAAGAGGAAACTTCTCTGGTGGTGACTGAGTAAGCCACTGATCTTAGGTATAGCAGATGGAGTTAAGACTCATTTTTGTATCACCTTCCTTTAGCAGAACAATGGAATTTGATTTTTTCCTATGTCTGTGGTGTATCTATCCTTAGACTCTTAGCCATTTGACCTGTGTCAGGCATGGTTCCCATCTCATGGAATAGGTCTTAAATCCAGTCAGAGAGTGGTTGGTTACTCTCATAATATTTGTACCACCATGTATCATGCATGCAAGTCACTGTTACCGATGGCAGCACTTGTAGCTAGATTGGTGTTTGCCTTTCTCCTCTGGTAGCGTGAAAAGAACCTCCAGTTCCCAGAACACTAGACAATAGGCGTGAAGGCTCTACTTAGAAAGACAGCTTTGTTAGATACTCCATTGTAAGTTGGAAGCTATAGTATGTTAGGATTTGAGGTACACTGCTCAAGTATATTCTGGATTTCAAATTTTCCATTGAGAAATGAGCTATTATTCTGGTGGATTTTCTTTTATATGTGACTTTTTCTTCTCGCTTGCAACTTTCAATAATACTCTTTTTTTTTTGTTTTTTTTTTTTGTTTTTTTTTGTTTTTCGAGACAGGGTTTCTCTGTGTAGCTTTGCGCCTTTCCTGGAACTCACTTGGTAGCCCAGGCTGACCTCAAACTCACAGAGATCCGCCTGGCTCTGCCTCCCGAGTGCTGGGATTAGAGGCATACGCCACCACCGCCCGGCTCAATAATACTCTTTCCTTCTTCTGTACTAAAAGTTTTAACTATGATATGTTGAGGAGAGTTTGATATTTGGTGTTCTATGTACTTCTTATACCTGTATGGGTGTGTCTTTCCTTAGTTTGAGAAAGTTTTTTTTCCATGATCTTGTTAAAAATCTGGCCTATTACAATGACCTAGAATTCTTCTTCCTCATCTATGTCTATAATCCAAGGTTTTAAATTATTCTTTAAATTTTTCATTCTCTTTCCTTATTTTCTCCATATTCTCTACTTTATTCTTGAACCCTGGTATTCTGTCTCTTGCTTGATTCCTTCTACTTGCAAGGCTTTCCCTTGAGTTTTCGAGTTGAATTGTCAGGTGTTTCATTTCCATATCCATTTAAGTTTGAGTTCTCATCAGTGTTTCTATGTCTTCTTTGAATTCTCTTTTTAATTTCTGCATTGCCTTTGTCATTTCCATCAGCCTTATATTTGTATTTTCTTGGTCATCACTCAGGTATTCATTCTCTTACAGTTCACTGACCTGTTTCTTTGTGTCTTTGTTAAATTCCTTAAATTTATTGATGAAGATTATGATTGTTTTTTTAATGTCTGAGACCTGTCATTTGTCTAAATCAGTGTTTATCAACCTGTGGGTCATGACCCCTTTCACAGGTGTGGCCTAAGACCATCATAAAACAGATATTTACATTAAGGTTCATAGTAATAACAAAATCACAATTATAAAGTAGCAATGGAAATAATTTTATAATTGGGGGTCACTACAACATGAGGAACTGAATTAAAGGGTCACAGCATTAGGAATGTTGAGACCCATTGCTCTATGACAAGAGACAGATAACTGCTGCTGGAGTCACCCCAACCATAAAATTATTAGGAAGCATTAGGAAGGTTGAGAACCACTGGCCTAGGTAATTCTTGCTAGCAAGCATTTCTACAGGACCAGCTAGATCATGGTGGACAATACATCTCTACTTACTTTATCAATCTTAAAATTCTCACCACCATCTCTTTGTTAAATTACCACATAAGCCTTGGATTCATCTATCTTATTATCAACATTGTTGAAATCATCACATTTTTGGACATCTACTAAGTAATCTATTTCATTCTACAGACCTGTATTTAAATCACTTATCAGCACTTCCTCCCTCTGTTCTTATTGCCCAATTTCCAAGGTTGAAAACTGGATTTCCATTTCAATAGTCCATATATATTCAACAGTTTCATAATTTACTTTACATTCTATTACTAAATTGATATTAGCATTATTATTTACATAACATGCAGAATTTAGGACACAGTAAGATTCTAAAGGTGTTATTTCGGTAATTTCAAAAAATTCTCTGGGACTTTTGCTTCTCTAATGATCATTGCTTTGTGTAGTGCAGATGCTACATGTAACTCTTCCTGCTGTCCTCACAGGAACAAGTATCCCCCTAGCTCAACTGTTTTCCAATTCATTCCAGGGAATATATATGTATAAAGAACAATTATGTTTTCCCTTACCATCTGACATGAATTATAGTGGTTCACTTAAAAAGTAAAAGCAAAACCATTAATTTTGGATTTATTTATTCATTTTCCTGAATTCTACTAAAACACAGCTATGCTGCATACTATTTCTGACTTTGTCTTATTAAAACACAGCTTTGATCACATTATAACCTGCATCTAATTAACACTGGCTTTCCACTGAATCTCAAATTAAAACTGTCCATCATCCTACCATTCAATAAGTCATAATACATTCTTAATGTTATTTTATAAGTTTCTAAAAAATATATGATTTTGAATCCAATTCTTCCACACTGGCTATATGATCTTAAGTAAGTTACATAACATCTCAACATTTTCATTTCTTAATATGCATTATGTGGATAATATTAGCATCTAACTCATAGTCATTAATATGCACATTGCTAAAAAAATAGGTACATGTATTACCTTGTCTGATTCCTGAAATATCCTCTTCAGTGTCAGCTCTTCCATCTATCATTGTGAAGTTCTTCAGTCAGTCGTGTGTTGCCTTCAGAAAACTAAAAGACTGCAGTCATTATCTCTCCAATGTATGTTCCTCATTCATCTACTCTTTTCTTATAACTATTTCTTCTAAAATAAGTCCATTTTCTTTATTCATGCATATCAAATTCTTGCATTTCAGTTAACCCAGGAATAACATAAAATGCCATCAATATTTGTGTATTTTAAAACTAATTTAAAAGAAGTATTAACATTTTTAGCATCCACAACACTAGACATCTTTTATAAAAAGTAACAACCTCATTTTAAAGCATAGATATTTGAGGACATACCTTAATCTGTCTAACAGTTAGATCTTTCTTGAAGGCTCACTGCTAGACTGATGCCTTCTATTGTATTTGAATACTTAATATCTATAAACACTAAATAAATTTGTTAACCAAAGAAAGCATATTTACACAGAGATCAGTTCAGAATAATTGTATTGTAAAAGTAAAAAATAAAGCAAAATAGAGTATAATTTAGATAAATAATATAATGCTTCTTGCTCAGCCCAATATTGCTTTTATTGGATTTTCTTCACTTAATTTTTGTGGAATTCTAAGTTTGTAAATGAATAGAAATATATCATTATTATTTACTTCAGCAACAATTAAATTGAGGGGGAAGAGAGATTAATTTATTTTAGGAAGGAAAAACTATCACCATATATTTTCACTTTTGTGGGGCAGAAGGCAGTGTTGGAGGTCAGTGGAGGAGTGTCAACAATGTTTTCAAACTGTTCTGCTCCTGAGCCAGGCTCCCAGTCCAACGCTATTTCCTTTCTACTTTGGTGGCATTACTTTCCTGAATGTGTTTGACAGTCCAGTGCAGAGGCTGAATCAATCTGGCTTCCTTCTCTAAGGAGGAGTGTTGATGACTGGTGCTTTCTTGAGTTTCAATCTCCTCTGTGTGAAAGGTTAATGTTTATTACATCTCACTAAAGTTTGATTTGGGTGTCTCTGTGTTGGAATTCATCAAAAGTGTTTTCCTACTGCTCCTTTGAGAAAACTTTCAATTGACTCTAAGAATGACACAGAGTAATGGCATCCCATTATTCTGGGCAGCCTTTCATCTTCATTAGTGAAGCTCTTCAGTTAGCTTTGGAGATCAGGGAAAGTGCAAGTGGACACATGTAGTAGTCTTTACAGGTCAGTGCTGGCTTATATCATTAAGTCAACCTGAGTTCTATCCTTAGATTCCACTGATATTCAGCATTCCTGTATTTCAGGGGCATTTCTCATATGCCAGATATTATATTCATCTGTCCAAAGGAGGCAGTTAATAGTTAGCAGGATATACAGATATTATTTAAAGCATTTCATAATTAACATTGTAAGTATCCTTCCTCCAATATGCCATTTGTATTTTTGTTTTGTTTGGTTTTTTTGGTTTTTTTTTTGTTGTTGTTGTTGTTGTTTTTCGAGACAGGGTTTCTCTGTGTAGCTTTGCGCCTTTCCTGAAGCTCACTTGGTAGCCCAGGCTGGCCTCGAACTCACAGAGTAGCTCCGCCTGCCTCTGCCTCCCGAGAGCTGGGATTAAAGGCGTGCGCCACCACCACCCGGCCGCCATTTGTATTTTTAAGACCAAACTATTCAAACCATTTCACTGTCTTTTTGGTGTTTTCTATTATCTTGGAAAAATGTTTTATAATTTGTGATATGCATTTTTAATTAAAATAATCAGTCCCCTGGATAATTTAAAAATCAGCTACAAAAATTAAGTATATATGTCAAATAAGTGCTCCTATATTGACAAACCTCAGGGGACGCTCATCATTCCTTCACATTTCCAGCTAGCTAAGAAGAGGCTGTCAAAATCTAAGATTTGCATAAATCTTTGCGGTAAAGAAGCTTTCCAGACAAGCTCATTTTGAGTGTGAGGCAAATTCTCTAAGTTCATTTCAAATGTCACAGGAAGACAATAAGCACTGACATTACTGTGAGCATATCTTTGTAAATCTGGTAATAAGGACATTTCAGATTCTCTAAACTCTGAAATCTGTAATCTTACAGGTTTCTCGGATTCCAAGGTCACATAGAAAAGAATCAATCCAAGAGTATTAAAGAACAACTTTACTGGATTCTGAACGTCAAGGGCAAGTGTGACATAGTCTCAATGTTGAATTACGAGATTTTCAGAGAAACCCAATGACTAACAGGGCTCAGATAGGTTCTGTAGACAGGGTTATACTAAGGACACATGCTGCACCACTTGCCTTAGGTTCCTGGGAGATTTCTTTGTTGTAGAAATTATCTCGGCATTTTGAGGCTTCCTATCTGTTGGTTTATACTCAAGCATTTCATGTAGTCTGTGTTGGGCTATTTAGTTTTATAGTGTTACTGGGCATTTTGTTATTTTCTTTGCAATGTTTTTTTTATTTCATTATGTCAATGTTTAGAGTCTTTTCAAATATAAAACTAAGTCTATGGCTTTACAGAGGTAATTTCTTAGGAGAAAGGATATCAGTACTCATGAATGAATTCTGGGATTGATCTTTCTAACACTGTGAGAAAGGATACCAGCTTCATGAGAGAGATCTTCTACTTGGAGGACCTGATTTACCTATGATCACCATTAATAATGAGGACCACTAAATAATACTAATTGGAAGTTTAGATTTATATAATTACATGGATTAACATAAATGGAGGCATATTTTTCGTACTTCACATTGCTCAGAATGATTATGTAGTCTTGTAACTGTTTTAATATTCAGTATTTTTCTAGATTCCTTTCATAAACTAAAATGTACTTAAATGTTCTATGTTTCCTTTTAAGATTCACAGATTGTTTCTAAAGTATCATACAGTATAAAAATTCCATTATGTTTGTTTATCTGAGCACTGTATTATTCAGCCTTTTTCCTGAATGCTAGAAAGGGAACAAGTAAGGCACATAAATAAGTAAATAGGAAAATACATATGCTGCAGGAGTGATAAAAAAGAAGCATTTTATGAAAAGGAACGGAGGAAGATACTTGCAACTTTACAAAATGTAACAAAAATCCTCCTCAGAAAAGTAACTTCTAAATAGTTGCCATAATGAGGTAAGAGAGCCAGCCAATGTGTAAAAAATAAATGCTATTCAAGGAAGGGGTCTATGTCATGCAGTCTCCCTTACTTATACAAGGAACACCACAGAATGACCTTTCTAGGACATAATGACAATGTACAATAGTAATGGGGACATGAGGGAAAAGATATAATAAAAAGACATCTCAGGAAAGCTTTCAAGAGCTGTTACTGGTCATGATTTTGTTTTGTGTGGAGTGAGTTTTGTGGGGACCAAACAGAAACTAGTATTATCTACACTGTGTTTTGCTGGCATAACTATGGCTGGTGTGATGGAACACACTAAGCAGAGGCACAAATAGGAGAAAAAGTAGCTGAAAGGCCACCAGAATAAGTCGGGAGATAGATGCTGGCAGCTTGATGCAGGATGTGGTGGTCATGGCTAATGTTAAGCTGGGGATTCACTTCCTCATGGATTTGACATCAGAACAAAAAAGATTTCATAATACATTGCCTAGGGCTCATAAAAAGATCTGAAATGAAGAATTCTGTATTCTTTATCCCTTAATTAACAAAACTAGTGTGGTCATGTAACCAAGCTCTGGAACCACTAGTTTTCATATGGAGTTTATTACTACCTTTGAATGTCATTACAAGTCTGGACAATTTCAGTATGCCCATCAAAAGCATATCAATCCTATCATCACCAAAACTGCATTGCCTAAAAGCATGGTCTTGAACAAGTTTGTTTTGCATCTAGAAATGATTGTTTGGCTCTTTGGTCAGTCTGGAACCACAGAGGCCAAGGTTACAAATTCACATTGCTAGGAGCCTGAGTTTTCTGTGTTCCACTCCAGAGAGTCTATTTCTGACCTTTTATATTCACTTCCAAATGCATGCCCTTGCTCACAAGAGAAGTTCAGAAGCTATATCATGGGGTCATCCAGATACATCGTTGTTGCTAAAACAAAAACAAAACTCACACAGCAAAGCACTTCCTTTATTTACCATTGATGAAAGTAAACAAGATTGCTTTCACATTAAGACCACACATTATGACTTAGGGAATAATGGAAGCAAGTGCTCAGACAATTACATTTTCCCAGAGACTGAAATGACTCATGCAGTGAGGCATGTGTGTAACTTATTGAAAAGGGTTTCATGTAAGCATTCTTTCTATTCCAGTGATATTTTACAAATACAAGAGTAACTTTTAGTTGATAATGCACCACTGGGGGGAAGGGAGACAAAATCAGTCTCCTCTTCCTTAACACATGTGTTCTGTATTTTATTCCAGAACCTACAGATAGACCACCAATGCTACTGATTGCAAGTCCTGAAACAATTGAGGTCTTCTACATTAATGGAAGTAAAATGACAACTCTAAGCACAGACAACAGAAATGAAATTCATACTCTAGATTTTATTTATAATGAAGAAATGATTTGCTGGATTGAATCAAGGGAGTCTTCAAATCAACTCAAATGTGGCCAGATGACAAAATCAGGAAGATTAGCAGATCAAAGAATAATTAACATTCTTCAATCCTTCCACAGTAAGTCTTTCAATTTTGTTCATTGCCCTTCAATAATTTTCTTTACAGACAAGCACGTGGGATTCTTATGTCTCTGCCTATCCTAGCTTGAAGAGCTGCATATGTGAATATGAGTGTACTGGGTATATGCTTGCATGTACTCACAAATACACAAACACACAAATACAGGTTCAATAGCTCTTTGTCCATAAGTACAAATTGCAGTGTTTCCCGTAATATTTCTTTAATGATGCCTGGAAGGTCACCTTGCTTATAATTGACATTTTTTGCTGAGATATAGTTCACAATGTGACTGCAAAAATAGAATTTCAATAAAAGCAGAAAGCAAGAAACTTATTTTGATAATTGTCAGTTATTTCAAGTACATTGAAAACTCTTAGGTTTATGCCAATAGGTAGAAGAATATCTGTGTTGAATTTAATTAAAGCAAATCAGTATTTTTTATTTATTAAAAATTGATTATTGATTTTTGATTTTGACTTTTCCTGACTAAAAATCACTCTTCTCTTTGTGCATAGTCCTACAAACTGAAGTCATGTGGTTACACAAATATGCACAGTACATACACTGTAACTCTTCCCCAACTTCCACATGGGTGTAAAATGTATTTAGATATGCCAGGATTGCCTTGTATGAGAATTTTAAAACTCATCCAGTTATTTTATCATCTACAGAAAATGGTGACCTCATAAAACATAAATGAAAAATAATATATGTGTTCAGGAAGGAAAAAATCTAGGGGGTGAATAAATACAATTTGCTGCTGAAAAACAATGATTTGGACAGCCAACAACAAAGAATGGTATTCCAAGCATATTTCACAAATGGGTTCAGGCAGAAACTGAATTTGAACCAAGAAACCAGCTTTTTGCCACATTTTGATTACCACATTTAATACAAATGTATTTGTCTCCAGAAATAGCATAAAGAGTAGTCAAATAACCAGGAGATTTCATAGCCATGCAAGGTTGTCCCCAACTTTACATCATCACTCTTTTCTCTACATTTAACATTTCCTAAACATATTGATGTCTTATTTGATAACTATCAAATAAAACATTGTTTTATAGACCCAAGGAACATAAAAGAATTGCACATCATAATGGAAAACATGCCTTTGTAACTTACTATATTTGATTGATTAAATAAATCAAAATATCTACCCAAATGAAGATTACTTTTGTTAGGCCATTCATGAAATGCTGACTAGCATATTAATTTGGAACTGAACAAAAGAAACACACTCTAATTTTTTTATTTATGTAAGTAATTTTTTATGAAGTTTGATTTAAGTCATGTAATTATATAGTCACATTTAATTTTAAAAAAGTGTTTCAATTTGAAGAAGTCATTTAATGATAGTGTGGACAGAAATGTGGGCAAGGTTAGCTGGCCTGTCTCATGATTGTAAGTTGTTCATTTTAGCAGCTTGTCATAACACAGCTGCCATCAAATATTATGTGTTCCTCATTTACCATGACAATTTGTGAGTTGATAATGAAGTCTGAATATTCCATGCTTGTATAATTATGTAAAAGCTCTGTCACACCATATAAGTTAAAATAATGAACTGGTGGAAGTCTGGTTAAATGTATGCCACCATTGACTCTTCCAGAGATTGTTTCTGAAATTTTTTCAACCATTATTTTTAGATGCCTTTTATTTGAACTTATTTAGAACACTTTCTTTTTAGAAAACACTTTTAAAAATTTATTTCAAAGGGTTCTGTGCAAAAAAAAAATCAACCAAGATAGATCAAAATGACTTGTGTTGCAAATTTGTATGACTATGGTGGGCACTGTTAGAGTTTTCAAGTCATTCCAGATTTAATCTTTGCATGTACAACTCATCTTCAATTTAGCAGAAGAGATAGGTCCTTTCTGGCTTATAATAGATAAATTTTTAACTAAGAGCATAAAAGTGTTACATAGAATTAAAACAGACTTAGGAATCTACACCCCATGTTTGTTTTCTGGGTTTGTTTCTTTTTATGCTACAAAAAAAATGAATGTATCACAAATACAGATATTAACATTTTAATGATCACTCCAAAATGTTATCTGTGTAATGGGAAGCTTTGTTTATACAGCTTTTTACAGATTGAGAATTTAGGAAGTTGGATAATATCATATAGAAAGTATGGACTGCTAGCTTGGATTTAGATTAGATTTCATAGCTTTTCCAAATATGTCTTTCGGTCTGCATCTTGATCTTTCATACTAACAGACCAAATGATTAGACTCCTAATACTAGTTTCAGAAAGTCGGCGTATTTGAAGGTTGGAAAAGACGTGGAAATAATGACTTACAAAGACTTGTGTTGTTTAAAAATTCCTACAATTGCTTCTTGTGAAGTTCCCATAAGAGTGTTTCCTCTTAACACTTAGAAAACGCTTAAAACAATATTGTAGAATAATGAAAAGAGCAGAAAATAACGTGCTTAAGAAATCATATTAATTAAGGAACACTGGAGAAAATGATAGAGTACACATTTACTGAATGTTATTTTTTCTTTTTATGATACCTTATATTTCATATTTAACATTTTATTCTCTAAAGTATAGACTTGGAAGATTTTTTTATAATTAACTAATTTCCAAATAAACTTGATTTCAATAAAGTGTTTTAACAAAACACATTTGTGGCAGCTAATTGTTTTCTAAAACTTTTTTTAGAGAGTACTCTGGTAGGAACAGATACCAAAATCAAACAAGCTAGTGATCCCATCAGATACTATATTCAGAAGTGAATGTAGTAGGAAGGGAGAGTTTTAATTTATCTTATTGTTAAAGATATATTATCATAGATACTTTCAATCACACATTGCTATGTGTGATTCTCAAATATTCTGAATACTCTCCCAGTCTCTTTGCCTGTCCTAGCATGGACTTGGCTTTTTCTCAGGATCCATTCTTGGGCTGAGCTACAGTCCAGCAGAGTGTGCCTAGCTAAAGACAGTCTTGCCGGTGCTTCCTGGACTTCGGCTTCTGAATTAGCTCCATGCTGCCTTTATCTTCTCTCTAAGCCCATTTCCGTAGCAAAATTTAGCTCTTCTTACATTTGAAGATCTGTCTACACCCAGTAAATCAGATCTCAGATGGATTTTTCTTTGGTTTTAACAGCTGATTTTTGTCTTTATCTTAATTCTTTTTTCTGTAACTCAATCCTTAGGGAGAAAGTTTGCCAACTACCCTATTTTGTTCATTTGCAATCACCAGATATTGGTACTGTTTATAACAGTCGATTGTACTGAGAGATGGACCCAACATCTTAAAATATGTGTTTTCTACCACTACCACTAAGCTATCTCTCTCTCTCTCTCTCTCTCTCTCTCTCTCTCTCTCTCTCTCTCTCTCTCTCTCTCTCTCACACACACACACACACACACACACACATATACACACACACACCTTATGAGTAGTTGGGACTAAAGGTGTGTTCCACCAAGCCATATTAAATTGTTTCAATTTGCTTTCACATTGTTACTAGTGAAGTAGTTCACTCCAATAGAGACTTGGGTGTCTGTTTTGTTCTTTAAAATTCTGTTGAACTGATTATGATATCTTATCATTTAAAACAAAATAGTATAGTAGCCTCTCCTTTCTCTTACCAGGTCAAACAAGGCTTTACCTTCTGCCTTCTCTGTGGGCAGTGCCCTGCCCTGCTTCTCTATCCCACACAAACCCTGTGTTGTACAGGGGAGGAGGACTTGCATTTCCTCTGATGAAGTTTAATCTTTCATTTCATTCTTTATGATATCATATTTTTTCTGAGCATATTCTAGTTTAGCAGCCTATGATAAAGCTGGAATTTATGCTTTTCTTCTTCATCAGAGATGAAATGCATGTAACAATTAGCTCAGAATCTAGCATTCTGGTGGAACATGTTAAGAGATCCAGGAACTTCTAGCAAAAGAGACGAGGAAATGCCGGTGATGACCATCCTTTCATCATATGCTCATACGATTTTTCAAAAACAATATTTTCTCTTTGGTTGTTCATGTCTTCCCTCAGGCAGTTCCCAGAAGATGTTTGGCTTTTATCTGTTCAGAATTTAGAAAGTTTTTTATTAGACTATCTTGTGAAGTAATTTTTGCATGAGTAGGGTCAAATAAGTACTTTTATATTTTCCTGTCCAGAGAGTATCTTGTGCAGGAGTATTACAACTCTATTCCCACATTGTCCATTGATAAACTTCTATTTAGTGTGGAAATGCATGACATATTAAGCACTTGATATTTTAAGTCTTTTATTTTCTATTAGCACATTTACATAGAATCATTAAAG
>CABHPH010154831.1:0-36291 GCA_902168325.1 Peromyscus nudipes
CCTACTTGATCATGGTGGATAATTTTTTTGATGTGTTCTTGGAGTCTGTTTGCCAATATTTTATTGAGTATTTTTGCATCAATGTTCATGAGGGAGATCGGTCTGTAGTTCTCTTTCTTTGTTGCATCTTTGTTTGGCTTAGGAATCAGGGTGATTGTAGCCTCATAAAAGGAGTTTGGTAACGTTCCTTCTGTTTCTATTGTGTGGAACAATTTAAACAGTATTGGTATTAACTCTTCTTTGAAGATCTAGTAGAATTCTGCGCTGAAACGATCTGGTTCTGGGGTTTTTTTGGTTGGGAGACTTTTAATGACTATTTCTATTTCCTTAGGGGTTATTGGACTATTTAAATAGTTTATCTGGTCTTGATTTAACTTAGGTATGTGGTACCTAAACAGAAAAATAGTAAAAAATAAATGGAATAACATACAGAAATCTAGGAGAATGCAAATTACATCATCATTCCCTGGCCTCGTTGTTTGCCTTTTACCCAAAGAGCAGGTGGACCTGTTGCACAGGGAAGCAACTCATTCATCCCAGGGCATCTCTTGGGGATGCTTGTCATCTGTAAGATGCCCTTCACATAGTTTCATAGTTTTACACTTCACTAATCAGAATTCTAGTGCCTATTATTCACTAGTTATATTTTCAGATGTGTGTGTGTGTGTGTATGTGTGTGTGTGTGTGTGTGTGTCTATTTGTCTGAGGGTGAAATGTAATATGATAATCTGTTTAGTGTATATAATGTGTGATAGTAAGCAAGATTGAGTTAATTGGCATGTCCTACCCTGCAAATATTTATTATTTCAGTGTATGGAAAACATTAGGAAAGTCTTGTACAGTTTTGAATTATGCACTTAACTTTTAGCTGTAGTTATGTTATTGAATTATAGATGACTAGATATTATTCCTCTTATGCAACTGGCCATTCATTCACCTTTTCTTCATCAGAGTTTTCGGGTTCTGAGAATTATTTTACTCTGCAACTTTTTTGCACTAATGAGTAAAAATACATAGTATATTCTTTTTGTGCGTGGCCTCTTTGTACTAAACCTGGTCCTAGTCCATGTTCTCACAAATAGCAAAATGTCCTTCTTTTTATTGATGGATAATAATATCCAGTGGATGTATTTTGTGTGTCTATCCATTGCTTTCTTTTAACATAAATTTTGTTTTCTTCAATGGATTGGTAAGTGGTGGGACGACTGCATAGCGTATAAAAAGAGAAAGTTCTCAGAACATAGACTATGAAGAACATAGCAGTGCAGGAAAACACGTAAGCTTAAAACCATCTGAAGAAGTGCCTCAATTACAGGTTTTCCAAACTAGTCAGAAATATGGTAATTAGTGACTATTGAATTATACATATTTACTGATACTACCCCTTTATCTGAGTCATGCCTTAAATTAAAAATTTCATGCAAACACATCTAGGCATTTCAGTTTCAGTAGACAGTTTACTTGAATCTAGTGCTTTTTATTATGCACTTTGTGTGAGTTCCAAACTTACAGAAATAGCAACCATTCAAAGTACTTGAACCTCAAAACTACAAGATGTTCAACAATTTTAAAATATTTTATTAATTAAAATTTTCATACCTGTAGAGAATGTATCTTGATCATACTTACCCTCCATCCTCCTCCTCCAAATGCTTCCCACAACTTCTCTTTCCCAACCTGATGTCCTTTCCATCTTGTAATTTATATCACTTACTGAGTTCAATTAATTCAGCCCATGTGATAATGGGTGTGGGCCCATCTTATATCATTCTATTTTCTTTATCTAATTATTATACCAACATTAAAATACACGAGTTTGTAAAACAAACCTGCTACAATTCTCAGCATGAACGTTAAAAGCTTAATGCACCTGCTTGGCAGGAAAGAATGAAGTGAGCCTAGGCTCTCATTTTGATTGACATTGCTAAGGCTTCTACTGGTGACAAAGCCCCTCCCCTTGGGCCCCTCTTCATCCTACTGCTATTACAATTAGTAATTCTTTTTTTTAGATATTCTTATTTTATAATTAATTTAATTTTACATATCAGCCAAAGATTCCCCTGTCCTCCCACCCCCCAGGCATCCCCCTCAACCCACTCCCCATTCCCACCTCCTCCAAGGCAAGGTCTCCCCTGGGGATTCAGCCCAGCCTGGAAAATTCAGTTGAGGCAGGGCCAGTCCCCTCCTCCCTGCACCAAGGCTGAGCAAAGTGTCTCAGCATAGGCCCTAGATTCCAAAAAAGTCAGCTCATGTACCAATGACAGATCCCGGTCCCACTGCCTGGGGGCCTCCCCAACAGTTCAAGCTCATCAACTGTCTCACTTATCCAGAGGGCCTGGTCCAGTTCCATGGGGGCTCCTCGGCTATTGGTTCACAGTTTATGTGTTTCCACTAGTTTGGCTTTTTTTTTTTTGTCCCTGTGCTTTTTCCAATCGTGGTCTCAATGTCTCTTGCTCATATAATCCCTCCTCTCTCTCACCGATAATTCTTAAACTAGATTATCAGATCAATCTTTCATGTTTTGAGTGTATAATGTTGAATATTATTTACTTTCATCTTTTATTCTCTAAAATCATTTTACTCATGTATCTACCCTTTCTTTTTCCAGTGCCAATTACTAATAAAATATTGTAAACCCCTTACAATCCTCCCCTTGTGCATTATATTTCTTTGCTGTGAAGCTAAATTTTCATTAACTCTGAAAATGGTTAAAAAAAAAATGAGATCCTACAATCTATTTCTTTCTAACAGCATTGAAAAATTGATAGTGCTCATAGAAGAAAATTTACAAAAATAAAACATAAATCAGCTAAGAAATTGCAAGCATTAAAATAATTGTTGGGATGTTATATAGATGGTTGCTACAATTACAAATGTATTAAAATGATAAATAGGCTGAAATGAAATGCCAGCTTTGTTTCTTTAAGTAGATCAGTTTAGAAGAACAAGAAATTCTTAGGATTAAGAAACAGAAAGACTGACTTGAGAGTAGTGTGGAACCACAGACTCATAAGAGCTAAGGGGCAGTGCAGTAAAGTGAGGATCAGAGGATGACGAGGTGAACACACAACAAAACAGAAAGGTCTAAGCAGATCCTTTAGTGGGATAACACACAAATGCCTTCTCATCTTCATTAATCTCATTTTTGGTTTTAACTTTCCACCACCATTAAACAGTTTCAAGAAGACAATATTAGAAACACTAAATTAGCAGAAAGCATTGACTTGATCATGTCTCGTGAAAGCATACTTATCGGAATCAAGTTCTCAGGTAAAGGGAAAAACTGCTCTGATATTTCCCATTGCACAGATTTTGTGAAGGTCATGCAGATATGTCCAGCCTGTGACCCACGGGCAATCATGCAGTACCCACATGGCCAAGGACCTGAATACAGCTCAACAATAAAAAACATATATTAAAATATTAATGGGATTTTCTTGTTAGTTTTTTTGTTTTTTGATAACACAATTGATTGCATTGCACAGATTTCAAGGGTTGGCTTTGTAGATGAGAGCATCTTGCTGCAGTATTAAAAGGCCAGATACACCCAGGGCTTCATGTCTAGCCAGAGCAGTGCAGTAATGCATCAGAAAAGGACAGCACTGAGGAGGCTGAACTCAACAAATGCCTATTTTTTTCTATAATAGCTTTAGCAGCTAGGCCATGATTTGTCAAATCATAATGCTTTTGAATGCGTTGGATTTGTCTTTAATAGAAAGTATTCTCATTCTGTATGCAAAGACAGACCAGAGTTTTAAGTATCCTGATTACTCCAAAATCAAATAGATGGAAGTATCTTTATTATAATATTTGGCACTATTTTGATAACAATAAGCTATAATGAAATGTGATATGTAATAAAAGATTAACTCTGAGATTATTAAAATGTATGATTAAACAAATCAAAAGATGTTACAAAGACAACTTATTTGCCTTAATTCTTGGGTGTATTGATTTCAATGCTTCTAAGTAGGTATTTAAAGGAATCTTTTAAAAGGATATATACAATTCACATAAACAGTTTTAAATATATAAAAACACATTTTGCACTCATTTTATGTTACATTCCCCATTAAAATCAGAATCTTTACATTCATTTGTTTAAGAAGAGGAATAACTCTTGGTTATAATATACGGAACTTAAATTTGAAAATAAATTTCAAATATGGATAACTTTACTAAAAATGTTTGTTTTTCTTTGAGTTAAAATTGTCTCCTGGTTTTTGCACTTAATTATTGGTGATTTTCCCTGAGGCACAGAACAAAACAATCTTCCCCACCAAAAGAGTATGAGCAACTGTTCTACTTTCACAATGGGCATTGTATTTCTTTTGTAAGAGTTTTAATCTCACTGGAGTAGGACCGCTTTTTTAATTTCACTTTTGATTAAGTCAACTAATTTGTCACCGTAATTACATTTGCCAGATCTCTTCACCTCTGTTATTTTCTATTGGATTGAGGCTAGACACAAGTCTTCTCATATTCAAGAGGACAAAACAAAAAAGACTATGGGCAGTAACAGGGAGATACTCTTTCCAGTGTTGTAATAAAATGATCCAGAAAGAAATCTCCAGTATGGAAATAGAGATATGCTACTAACTACTACAAACTTCTTTGTCTTTTACTTTGTTTAATCCATTTTTAATCAAAGTTGATTGATAAGATTATTCTCTTCCTCCCTCTTCTCTATGGTTTCTTCCTTTTTTTTCTTTTTTGACCCTTTTAATTTCATAGTTGGCAAAATATGATTGTCTAATTTAGCAATTTTTTTTTTGGTTTTTCGAGACAGGGGTTCTCTGTGTAACTTTGCGCCTTTCCTAGAACTCACTTTGGAGACCAGGCTGGCCTCGCACTTACAGAGATCCACCTGGCTCTGCCTCCTGAGTGCTGGGATTAAAGGAGTGTGCCACCACCCCCCGGCTAATTTAGCATTTTTTTGAGGTCTTTTTCTAGTTTTAGCTTGGTGGTAATCTTCATGCTGGCTGAATGCCCATATAGACATTGACCCCATTTTCTTGCTGTAACTTTTCAGTGTAAAGAATTTCTTTCTATCCACCTGAACTTCTTTGTGATGTGACATCTATAATGTCCTTACACCACCAGAACTTCTCTGTTCACAGATCAAGTCCTCTGCTTCTCAGCAAAAGGGGAAGAAGCTTCCTGTGAATGTGGGAAGGTTCACTGGCTCCTTTTATGGTTCTTGATTCTGCCAGAGAATGCAATGGGATTGGCCTTTGTTCTAGAGTCTCTTTTCTCTTTCCCTTTCCTCCTTTTCTATCTCTTTTCACTATGCACCCGATTTTTCTTTCAATGTGTTTTTCAAGCCAGGCTCTCACTATATTTGTTAGTTATTTTGCGGTGCTCTTACCCTGTAAGGAAATGTCACGAAACACAACAGAATCCGCTAATAAGAGTTTTATTAAGATAAAAGAGACAGAGAGTGCCCAGGCCTGTAGAAGAGACACGTGTGTAGAGAAGAAAGAGCCGGGAATATGGCGCCGGCTTATAAAGGCTGGGCGTTCACAGGTCGACATAGATCACATGGCTACGTTGCACGCTTATGTAATCATGCAAAGTCACATGGATCCTGGTCATGCCAGATGCCTTGACCCGGAAATGGCTATCTTGACCTGGAATTGGCTAGGCAGAAGTGTCCAGGTTCTCTGGGTGTATGCAAACACGCCCAACCATGGGGGCGTGTTGTGAACACATCAATATTTCCAGTGCTAGTCTTGCACTCCTGGTTTTGAGTAATCTTTCCTTAGACTCTAAAGTGATGGAACTGTAGAGACACATAATTATGCCAGAGGCCTGCTTCAGAGGGGGTTCAGGTCCCAAAGATGATGTGTGGAGTTTGTGTTGGGGGAGAAGAAGGAGGAGATGGACATGATCTGAAGGTGAATCAGGATGGCTGTTAGCAGTGTTTAATTGCAAAAAGACTACACCTTTTATAATCTATAGTTGCACATAGGATTAAATGGGAGAAAAGGGACATGTGATCTGTCTGGCATGTGGCTTGAAATTAGGGATTGAGGAAGTTACCCTTAATTGTGACAATAGGCACCAGTTATATGTTAATGAAAGGGCCATGAATTCCTCTTGCTAGAAATAAGAAGAATAACTGCTTTAGCAAGCAGGAATTTTCCTCAAGCCCCTGCTGGAGTGGAGACTCTTATCCAAATGCCTGACCTTGGGAAAAGGACTTCTGAGAACCAGACACTGTACCACAATTTCCTAGTCTTACTAAATGGGCTTGTTCCCTTCACAACACTCCTAAAAGGGAAGGTCCTGATGTTTTCTCTTTTCCCATTATATTGTATCATTCTGACTTCTCTGTATTTATCAACTGAACTCTTGTCCCTAATGGCCTCAGGCTTGGGATAATTGTAGACATTTCATACACTGGATCAGATGCATCTAGTAAATCTCTACCTTTCCTGTTCTTGGTGTAATTAGGAGGGTACAATGGAATTCCTTGTTTCACAGTGGTGGGGATTTTTTTCCAAAGAATTATTTTGTTTACAGAGGCTACTATTTTACACATTTTTATTCTTTACCAAAGCCCACATAAAATTTCCCAAAGGCAAAGGTATTAATATTGAGAATCATTAAAAATGAAAGTAAAAAGATACTGGAGAAATGTGGTCTACAACGTTGAAATGCCAGAACTTTGCCACGTAGCAATGGATACCATGCGGTCTACATCATAACTGAAATCAGCTATGCCATGACCATTTATCACAGGAGAAATCATGAATTTGACAAAATATTTAGAACTGAATATTATCAGAGAAACAGTTTATCCAAATCCATGGACATACTTAAAGTTGTGTAAAGGAAAACTCCAACTGTTGATGACTTATAGTAGGAAAAAAGTTGTGATATATAAAGTCGGTCTTCTAAAAGTCATTTCAGGGTCTACATCTATAGCACCTTGAATGTTCTCAGTCTCATCTTAAAGCTATTTTAGTGATATACACAAATGTACATAATTAAAAGTAGTAAAGACAAATCCAAAAGAATAGAGAAAGGAAGTAAGAGATTGAAATTAAATCTCAAACAATCCATTCAAAGAATTACTAGCTTAAAAGTTGAAAACACTTGCATAAATTGAATTGTATATATATATATACACATATGCATATATACAAATATATAAGAAGCCTTGATGTAAAGTGAAGGTGTTATTTATTAAGCAGTGCAATGTTATTCATTAAGCGGTGCTGTTTACTGTGTGAGAAAAGCCACAATGCACAACAAAACCCACTGTAAGAGTTTATTAAGGGAAGAGAACAGAAGTAGTGTGCATAGGCCTATGGACTGACAGTGCAGAAAGAGGAGGGAGGAATAAGTAAAACCCTTTTTATAAGTTCCCCCCCCGCACATGTGCATATGGGTTTACATAGTTATACCATGCATGCGCATAGATTACGTGACCATGCTGCACACACAGATTATATAATCACACATCCCATGGACTACATAAGATGTAAGGCTCTAGCATGACTAAGCATCTTGCTTGGATACTGGATAGCACATATGCAATCCTGTAGCTGAGAGGGTAGCTAGGAATTCTAACAGAGGGACATGACACAGCAAAATAAAGAGACTTCAAAGAAGTGCTGTTGCTGGAGGCTTAAGAGGCATCCATGTGGAATCATCATAAATATAAATATTTGATAACTTAGTGAATACAGACTGTCTAGGGCAATATTAAATGAGAAAACCAGCAATAAAATGGAGCCCCAGGACTAGCTTTCTGCAAGATTGATAAAAAACACTAAAATTCACATTAATCGTAATTTTGTATACTAACTTGTTGAACAACTTGCATAGGATAGAGATTTATTGTGTTTAAGTTAGTGGCTTTGCAAGAGCTTAACCAGCACCTAACACTTAGGGAAGACTTGGGAATCTGTGGTTGTCACTGGCAGGAAGAGAAGTACACTGTCATTTATTAGCAATAAGTGAGGCATTCACAGGTCATTTCTACAGTGAAAATAAAGTATGACTCAAAGTGTCAACAGTGAAAATATTGAGAATCTGATCAAAGTTGGAGTTTTCAAAAGAAAACACTACGGAAGGAAATAAGAGTTGAGAGCTGAAGAAGCCTAGAGTGATATTTAACAGTTTCAATGTAAAATTTCTGCAAGAAATGGTAATTTTAATGGTAAAATTGGGAGGCAGATTGAGGACCAGACTTGAACTGAAACAAGGCCCATTGGTGAACATAAACAGAAAATTCCAAAGGGAAGAAATAGTAATGGCTAGGAATCACATAAAGCCATGCTTAACATCTGTAGCCATCAGGGAAATGCAAATTAAACTGATTTTAGGATCCCATCCCACATCCATCAGTGTGGACATCATCATTTGGAACACAAATGAGGACAGATGCTGGCATAGATGTGGCAATAGGGGAGCTCTTATAGACTGTGGGTAGGATACAAGTAAATGCATTGACTTTGGAAATCAGCCTGGAGATCTTCTAAAAAGTTAGAAATGGAACTCTCATAGAACTCTGCTACATAACTCATGAGCATATATGCAAAGAACTTTATGTCCTAATACAGAGAAAGAAATTCACATATTGATGTTTACAGCTACTCTATTCATAATTGTGATGAAATGGAATCAACCTAGATGCCCTTCAACAAATGAATGAATAAGAAAAATACGGTCATACATATGATGTAATATTAGTTGCCTGTTAAAAAATTAAAATTCTCAAATGGAAAGAGCAGGAAGAACAGACTGGGTGAGATAATTCATGCACAGAAAGATAAATGTCATAAGTTCTTTCTCTTATGTGGATCCTGAGTTCATACTTTTTGCTTTTCATGTTTAACTTGAAGCACAAGTATAAGCCAGAAAAGTTGCAAAAGAACTTTTGGGGAAAAGTACATGTAAAGGAAAAGGATTTTGTATATATATGTGTGTGTGTGTGTGTGTGTGTGTGTGTGTGTGTATACATATATATGTATGTATATATATAAAGATAATTTCAAAATATATTTTATAGATATTGGAATACTGGGGTACAGAAAGTCTTACAGAGGGATAGATGTGGAACTATGGGGAAACAGAGGGTGGAGCAGAGAGCTAGCACAAAAGAAGTATACATAAAAACACATATGAAAGTCTACTATCTTACAATAAAATTTTAAAAATAATTGAAATGACACTAGAATAACTGTGAAATGAAAAAATTGGGGTGAATTCGGAGAGCTAAAGGACTAAGTGAGGTGGGGCTGGGAGGCAGGAGAGATTAGGAGATGGTAGTTGGTTAATCGAAACTAAGGATGGCTGAAAAGCTTTGTGGAAACTGTCTTAGTTACTTTTCTATTGTTGTTATAAATCTCCATAAGCAGGACAAATTAGGAAAGAAAGCATGCAATTTTAGGTTCATGGTTGCAGGTTACAGTCCATGATCATTGGGGTAGGGTGCATGACAGCAGGCAGGCAGGCATGGCACTAGAACCGTTGGGGAGAAGTCATATTATGATCCATGACCATGAGGCAGAAGGAGAAGAGGTGAGAAAAGACAAGAAAAGAAGAGAAGAGAAGAGAAGAGAAGAGAAGAGAAGAGAAGAGAAGAGAGGAGAGGAGAGGAGAGGAGAGGAGAGGAGAGAAGAGAAGAGAAGAGAAGAGAAGAGAAGAGAAGAGAAGAGAAGAGAAGAGAAGAGAAGAGAATGGGAATGGTATGGGCTTTGGAAACTTTAAAGACTACCACAAGTAACACACTTCCTCCAATAAGGCCACACCTCCCAATCCTTTCTAACAGTTCCACCAATTGAGGAGCAAGTATTCAAATATATGAGCCTATGGAAGCCACTCTCATTCACACTACCACAGAAACCCAGTATTTAGCAAGACAATTTCAAAATACAACTAAAAAAGAAAGCAAGAATTTGAACAAAATTGCCAAGCATGGAAAGATCATATCAATCCAGAATATATAGGTTATTAAACAAAAATCACAATGCAAGCCATGAGGTACTGCCTCATGGAAGTGTCCAAAACAATAGCTATTAGCATTGCCCTTGGGTTTCTACCATAACTGCATGGTAAGATCCTGTTTCTGAAGACACACCACAGTTTGACTGCAGAAGATAGAAAAAATCAATCTCAAACTGACTAAGAAACTTCCTTCTTGCTGTCTAGATTTCACACTTACTGAAGATATAAGAAAAACAAAACATCAATGGTCTTACCCAATGCTGGACACTTGCATGTTACACTACTGACCAGCCCAGCAAGATATGCCCACTTGTGCATAGTAACAATACTGCTATGTGGTAACTAACCACTTTCTGTTTGGATTTGAGACATGCTCCATTAAAAGGGAATTTTATATCTGATACTTTTTTTTTTTTTTTTTGGTTTTTCGAGACAGGGTTTCTCTGTGTAGCTTTGCGCCTTTCCTGGAACTCACTTGGTAGCCCAGGCTGGCCTCGAACTCACAGAGATCCGCCTGGCTCTGCCTCCCGAGTGCTGGGATTAAAGGCATGCGCCACCATGCCCGGCCTATATCTGATACTTTAAACCTAGTCAAAAATCTAATTCCGAGGAGGCCCTAAACCCTAGTGTAGAATTGCTGTTGTTATTTTGCTAAATAAGTAATAACTATTTATGTTTCCACCTGCATACCTGGGCTTCCTTCAGCCTTGGTCAGAGAATATGGTGATATTTTCTTTTGTACTTAAATGTTATTTGTATGTTAATAAATAAAATTGCCTGGGGGTCAGAGCTATTAGCAAGCCATAGGAAAGCAGGGCGGTGGTGGTATACGCTTGTAGTCCCAGCACTTGGTAGGCAGAGTTAGGTAAGTCTCTGTGTGTTCAGGGATACAGCCAGTATTGGATACACATGCTTTTAATCTCAATACCAACCATGGAACACCTGGAGGTCTATACAGACAGGCCGTGATGAGGCGGTCATGTGGTTGGGTTTACAACCAATGAGAAGGCAGAACAGAAACTCTATATAAGGACTTTAACACAGGAGGTGCAGCTGGTTTGGAGAGGTAGGACCATTGCAGGAGGAAGGGTAAGGTTTTAGCTCTTAGCTCTGGCCTCTTGGCTTTCTTCCTTGCATTGGTTCTGTGTTTTTTATTTAATAAAACAGTTGGTTACATCTACAAGAGAAGCTTCTTTTTACGGTGGGTGGATGTTGACAGAAAGATGAACAGTACATTCTATTGGCTGAAATTCAATCAGGTAGCATTTGTTTAAAAATACAGAAGGAAGATAAAGTGAAGGAGTAGATTTGGTGATTGACTGCCTTGTAAATGATATGGTATCATGTTCATTGATAAATAAATGCCAACAGAGAACATGGGGTGCAATGAAAACTAAAACCCCTTTCTGATAATGGCTGTCCTATGCCAATGGACTCAATGTTAGAATAATCCTCTTAATCTTTTTTTCCTTTTCTGAGTTAAATATGCTAAATTCACTTCTTATTGACTTACTTTATGGACAAAATATTGTACTTACCAAGGAAGGTTTAATGCTTTCTGTAAATAATTATTTTTTTACCATGAAAAATAATTTTAATGCTTCATAATTCATATTTGTTGTAAATATTATTCCTATTGTCAGTATAATTATTATATGTGATTGTATTGAATATGAAAACTTTAACAGACAACATGTATGACCACTTAAAGGAGCAGGGCATGAGACAAATTAACTGTATTTACCATCATTACTGAAATATTCATCTTCCAGATCTCTTTGAGAAAGTCTAAGGAGATGGATCAGTTGGTAAATTAAGGATCTGAGATAGATCACCAGAATTTAAGTAAAAATCTGAGCATCACATCATGCATTTCTACCTCCAAATAAGGTGGTGGAGATGGGCACATGCCTGGAGTTCACCCACAATCTGTTCTAGCTGAGTAGGTGATCTTCAGGTTCTGCCATTATTAAGCACACACAATAGGTCTGCTTCAAAGGTAGCCAAAAATGTTAGATGACATTTATTGATGTCACAACTTTTACAGTATTCATTTGCAAAAAAACATCTATTATAGTTTATTATCTCTCCAAATGTCAAGGTGACTTCAAAACCTCCAATTCAATAAAAGAACTCTAAAGAATAGCAATGCTTAATATGTCTAGAAACAAAAACAAATGCTGATACAATTATCTCCAATTCTTTGATGTGATTGATAACATGCTCAAACAACTCTGTTCTCTATAAAGCAAGTTCAAGTTGCTCATTGGACTTCTAATAATTCTTAAACAAGACATGGCAGCTTTTAAATATTTTTCATTGTTCATCAAAAATTGCTACAAAAATTTGACTTTGATATGTACTTTTAAAATTATTCTGAACGTATATCAGTACTTTTGGCTTCCAATATTCTTGAATTCAGGAAGGTAGTTTGGGAAAAAAAAATCCATGGCTTATTCATGCAAAATTCCCTATGATGTGTTGATTTGAAAACCTTGTGAGATAAACAATACATCGTAAGAGTCCACTCACTGTGTATAAGAACATTAGTAATTACAAGATGGAAGAAAATATATCCAATTTTTTAGACTGTTTAAGATGTCAATTCTAATTTGTTGGTGAAGTGTATGGATCATTGAGTCAGATTTTACTGGGAACTAGGCTTGAACTCTTAAATGGTTGTTCATTCCTTCAACAAAAAATTCCCTGCTTATGAGGCACTGGTCTGCAAATTTTCAATCCAAGTGTTTGGCTTATATAACCTTTTGTTTCGTAATGTGAAAGTGTGGTAATACCTCCAGGATAAGATGACTATGAAACACACGCTGTTGAAAACAAAGGCAAAGAGCAAGCAAAATGTGGACTAGACTCTTCCCTCTTTTTCAATCTGTGACCAAATATACAAATATCAAAGGCTTTCTTTCCCTCTTGAAAAGCAGTTACATACAGCATACAAGCTTTACATTAGGACACTCATGAACTGAAAAGGTGTATAACTCTTCAACAATGAATCTCATAGTTCTGACCCCTGACAAAGTTGTATGAAAAATAGTTAAACAACGTGTAGTCCTTCATTTAACCTTGTGAACTAGCTAATTTTCCAAATGCACAACAAATACAGAGTTCCTTTGTGTGACAACACAGATTGTCAGCAATAAGCATGGCCATAACAGCTCCATGCCAACCTTAATCATTCTCTGATATCAAGCTGCCTACACTCCTAATACCTCCTACTGTATATTTCTGTTGAACACCATGATGAATTAATTTTTAACTAGTTGAATTTTTTTAGGAACCTAATAAATAATTTGATTGATGTAAAAAGTTTCTGTGTATACTCTTTCCTCTTAGGTCTCTTCCTGATTTCAAACTAATTTTAACTCTATGCTCTCTAAAGACCACCCTTCATTTCACTGCTCCATCTGTATCAGAATAAAAATGCCCCTGGTTTACAGTTAATTGAGGAGAGAGAATATCTATCATTCCCATATTTCGGTACTGTGAAGATGCACTTAATTACTTCTAGAGTAAATATGGATATTATTCCTGAAGGTAATTTTTAATCAAATGTGCAGAAACATGAGCCCTAACTACTGTGACTCTGTCATTAATAATTAATAAATACTTAGGTATTACCAGTGCACCTCCTACCTAACATTCAAGTATACATCCTTCACTTTCTACAACATGACACAAACCATAAAACTCTGCTCTGTCCTACTTTATAACTTCCCTGGGTCAAGCCTGTCACCAGAAAGTTCTTCCTGTGTATAATTTTACAATTTTCCTTTAATTATGTATTTTTGAAAAAAGTATATGTTCACAAAAAATCAGTGTGCTTTATTTATTTTATGTAATGCTAGCTCATTCTCACAGATATTTTTAAATTTCTGTATTTGTCTTACTATTATGCAGTTTGGATTGTTCCCATGATTTTTGACACTCAGTTACATTTTGCAATGAAAATTAGTACACCAGAAGCCTATGTTATTAAAACAATAGTTATCATATAAGATAAAGGATAATTGATCTGGTCAATGTATGTTTTGCAATATTTTATTTATGTCTTTAAAATCTCTCTATGTGTGTGTATGCGTGTGCCTGTGCATGTGTGTGTGTGTGTGTGTGTGTGTGTGTGAGGTATATGTGCATTTGATGTGCATGTGAGCACAATAATGCCCATAGAAGTGAGAAGATATCTTTTGAGAGTCAGTTTTTGCCTTCCTAAGTTCTATGAGCTATTTGGCACAGGAGTTTTCAAGCATGTCTCCTGGTGTCCACTTTTACCTCTGCTTCTGTTCTTATAATAGGAGTACTTGGATTGCAGATGCCCATTGCAGGGCTTTTTACATGGGTTCTGGGCATCTGTTTTCACCCATCTTACCATACTGGGTGATCAGCATATTAGAAGCAGACATTGACTATAACAACAGAGTACACTCAAGAATGATCTGTGAAATCTACTATGTCACAGAAGAAAAGGCAAAACTCACCTAATATTTCCTGGCCAATAAAGCAAAGTATGTTCTCTACTCTTTCTAAGTTGAGAGTGTAGATTGAATTTGCCAGTTGGCAGCAAGATGGAGAAAGACAAACCAGAAAGCTAAATCATCTTCAAACCTCTGTAAACGAAGCATCTAAAGTCACTTTCGACTTTAGAGTTACTGTTATCAAGAGTAACTATTATATTTCAAGGTGGACATAGCATTAAAACAACTCCTAATGACTCATTATTATAACATAGATTGATGGGTCTCTCAACCCTTACCAGAGATTGTGATGATATTGTGTTCCCCAATATATTGTGCACCCTAATAAACTTATCTGGGGTCAGAGAACAGATCAGCCACTAGATATAGAGGCCAGAAAATTGTGGCACACACACCTTTAATCCTAGCATTCTGGAGGCAGAGATCCATCCGGATCTCTGTGAGTTCAAAACCACACTGGAAACAGCCAGGCATGGTAACACACGCCTTGAATCCCATGATGTGATGGCAGGAAGCAAAAAGGTATATAAGGCATGAAAACCAGGACCTAGAGTCTGTTAAGGTTTAGGCTTTTGAGCAGCAGTTCATATATATATATATATATATATATATATATATATATATATATGTGTGTGTGTGTGTGTGTGTGTGTGTGTGTGTGTGTGTATGTGTATATGTGTATATATGTGTATATACATACATATGTATATATACATGTATATATGTATATTCCATTTAATACATATATCTTGAACCTCCTCTTCCCAAAACTAGGGAATTATTGCAGAACAAGGAGAAGAAAGATTGTAATGGTTATGACCAGTCATTGACCATGACCAGTCAATGACTCAAGGAAATACATGCAATAGGGCACCTGAAAATAAATGAATTCACAGTGGGTATGACATCATGCCCAACACATGTGCATACCTAAGCCAGACCGAATCCCACAAATTTCCCCAGCTGAGGTGCTGTTCACAATTGGTGGCTACTGGGAGAGGAAGAGTTTGTGTTCTTTACAATTGTAAGAGACCTTTGCTGCACTCCAGTGGAAGGTCACACATCCAAAAATATTTGGGCAGCACAATTAGTCTTAATGGGTTTTAAATATTAAAAAGAAAAGGAAAAAGGACACAAAATTGAGTGGGTAGGAAAGGTGAGATAGGCTTGGGATAACTTGGAAGATGGGTTGAATACGATCAAAACAGATTTTATGAAGTTATCAAAGAATTAATTGCAATACAAAAAAAAAACAGTAGCACTTTGGTACTCCATGTAATAAAAGAATTCTAGCAATAAGCAACATAGAGAATCTCTTCCATAGTAAGATTAATTTACCTTACAATTACATGCAATGAATAAAATACAGGCTTCCAGGGTGACATCCTCAGTCCTCTAAAAGGAAATGCAAAACTATTGCTAAGATAAAAAAAAAGAAAGAAAGTTTCTATTTCTGAATTATGAAAGATCTTAGAAACAACTAGATACTCAGTAGTGCACCAATTGTTTCCTAAGGTGTGGGTAGTATGGTTTTAACCATAAAATAAAGTAACCTGGCTCATATTCCAGATTACTGTAGCCATACATTAATAGAAAATTATGAGAAGTCATTGCTTAAAATCATGTTCTTGGTTGGAAAAAAAATGACTGAGTGGGTGAAGGCACTTGCTGTCAAAGCTAACACTGTTATCTCTCTCCCCAGAACCCATATGGTAAAAGAAAGATCCCTAAAAGTTGTTCTCCCAACTCCACCCATCTACTGCTGGATGTACAGCACTGTGTGTCATATACATACACTCAAACACATACATTCCCCCCAAAATATAAAATAAATCTCTTCCCTTTTAAAACTAAAATTTGTGCTCGTGGTATCATTTTTGTTATATTTTTCCTTATGGGGAGATTCCTGAACCATAATTAACTTTTACTATAAGCATCTTATGTGAAGCATTGGATGTTCTCAATGCACACTTATGGAGATACGTTTTTTGCAGCATTTAACATGACATCAAGGACAAATTGGATGGTATACTTTATGATGGTATACTTTGTAGAAAAACAATGGCATGTCAACCTAGCACCAGTAAAGGTTAATACTGAGGAAATGCAGTATTGTTCCTAAACACCTGGAGCTTCAGAGTTCACTGAAGTTGCCATCAATTATAAATTACATGAAAAGAAATAGGAAAATTCTGATAAAGTTGCCCCCACTTGGCAGGTGATACATGTTTCTGTGTTTGTTCTTTAAAAAAGCGTGGAAAAAATGACATTTTTTTTGGTGCAATCAATGTAAGTCTAAAAGGTACAAACTGTTCCTACAAATGTGATTTTTATTTAGCAGATAGGGAGGAGAGCTTCCAAGCTGCCTCACACACATACTTTTTAAGAAATCAAGATTTCTGATTTTCTACATGGTGTCTCAGTAAAGGAGAACAAAGAAGAGATAGTTTCAGTGTCTGTATTTTCATCCTCAAATATTTCTTCCAATTTTCTTGTCAAAGAAGTCTTAGATTAGAATGGACTTTCAGCCCTCTACTGTAGAGAGAAGTTTCTGTCCTGCCAGCAACTCCCAAATACTTGGCAGCCGCTTCATAAAAAAACTGACTCAGAGGCTTAAATTTACTTATAAATACTCAGCTGGTAGCTCTGGCTTATTATTAACTAGGTCTTCCACTTAAATTGACCAATAATTCTTATCTATGTTTAGACATGTGACTTGGTACCTTTTCTCAGTGAGGCATTCTTATCTTGCTTCTTTTGCATCTGGCTAGCCATTCCTGACTCTGCCCTTCCGATTCCCAGAATTCTCCTAGTATGGTCACCCAGCCTATACTTCCTGCCTTGCTACTGGGCAATCAGCATTTTATTAAATCAATAGGAGTGGCAAATCTTTTTGGTGTACACGAGCATTATCCTACAGCACTCTACTTGGTTCCAATGTCTTTCTGGATAAATGCTAAGCAGATAGGAATAGATCAAACTCAGAGGTATAGCTCAAACTACTATAGAAGAGCTTTCATTATTGTAGTAGACAGCACTGAGCTATGCAGAATTACTCTGTGTTTATTTTCCTTACCGTTCACCCAATAAGACAGCCTCAGTGTGTTTTCTGTTGTAATAGGCTCAATATAAAGAAAGATCATTTTTTTTTATTCTATGATTCCTTTTATTCTTCCAAGGTATTGTGTGTCTCTCTGTTCAAATGTCATATTTTATCACTTCTGTATTATTGCTTAGACTAGTAAAGTAACTTCCACTGTACTTATAAAATGCCCTCTTTATTAAAAAGCATTCTTCTTTCAATACAAATTAAAGATTTTTTCCATCATTAGGTGTCTTTCAAATATATTTTGGCATATGCAACATAATTAGGTTGTTCACTAGATCAATTTTTTCTCAATCCTTACATTATAATTAAGTAGACTTGCTTTTGTATCATATACTCCCCTTGAGTTTTGATAGAACCCATAATTGCTTCTAATAAATAAAATATTCTAAAGGTGACAGGATGTCATTGGCTTGATTAGATTATGATACATGGAAAAAGTAAAGGGATATTACAGATGTAAATTATTTCCTCACTTTTAAGTTAATCAAGAGGTGATTTGTCCTAGTTGGGCCTGACCTGAGAAGCCCTTTAATGGAAAGAATACAGAACAGATCCTGGGGAGATATAGACTTTTTTATTATTTTGTTTCATTTATTGCTTGCTATCATTGAGTAAATAAGCTGCAATACATTCTACTAATACAAGGAGATGTTTTCACCCTATGTGTCTCAGAAAGTCTGCTAGTGAATTCTTCAACAGTCAAGTTTCTGATGAGTTTGCAGCCTGGTTAATACCTTCCCCTCAGCTTTCTGACACTGTTATCAAAAAGCCTATGTAAATTATGGTTCACACTTATAACCTATAGGAAATATGAGATGATAAATGAGCATCAATAGTCTCTAAATTTTTGGCAATCTGTTATCTGTCTGCAGATAACTAATACACCATGAAAATAAATAACACAAATAATCATGAAGAAGCAAGGGTGATAATTTCTTATGACTTTTAAGGCAGAGATCTAAAATATTATGTTTATAAGAATGACTAAGTTGATTTACTGAGCAACAATCAAGGCTTGGTTTTGTGAAGTTCATCATTGAGCCCCAAATTCTTTATTAATTTAAAATTCAGATGAAGAAAGGAAAGAAAAAAATCTAACCTGTGTCTTCCAGCTACATATTAAGAACAGAATGAAACAGTCTTTTCTGAGTCTAATGGGGTAAATAAATCTTAGTTTACATTTGTGAATTCTGTGAGTCAGGAACTTAAAGTGGGAGAGGTTGAGACAGTTTCTTTGTTAAATAATGTTCATCGACTCAAAACACAAAAACAAAAATGAAAACAAAGGCAAAAAAAAAAACAAAACAAAGGACAGGGGCTGGAACACCCTAAAAACTCGCTCAGTTATGAGACCAAAGGTTTCTGTTAGAAGCTGGCTGTGTGCCTCTGTTCATTTAAACTGAATTTCTACATGACATCTCTGTGTGGGCTAGCACAAACTTCTTCAGAATTTGGCATCGAGATGGATTTCAAAGCATAGGTTTGTGACAATGACAGGTTGAGAGGAGAGGGAGGAGGAGGGAAAGGCAGAAAAGATGAGGGGAAAGAGGAAAGAGACCACAGCCTGCTGTGGAATAATACACTGTGAATATATATTAGTCTCACTGGTTAATAAAAAGCTGACAGATGGTTAGCAAGGCAGGAAGTTAGGTGGGAAAGCCAAAGTGAGAAAACTGGAAAAGAGAAGGGCAGAGCCAGGAGTTGCCAGCAGGACACAGAGGAAGCAAGATGAGAATGTAATACTGAGGCAAGGTACCAAGCCACATGACTAAACATAGATAAGAATTATGGGTTAATTTAAGTGGAAGAGCTAGTTAATAATAAGCCTGAGCTAATGGCCAAGCTTTTATAAGTAATTTTAAGCCTTTGAGTGGTTATTCAGGAATTGATAGGCAGGAGAGAACCATCTGTTTACAACAGCCTGCCAGGGAGAAGCCTCCAGCAGTACTTTCCTTAGCATGCAGCCTGAGGCACTTAGTAGCACTCCAACATCCTCTATGGTTCAGAACAGAGACCAGTCTGCAGGAAAGGGAAATAGGATCCCTGTCCAGGTGGAGAAATGACAATATTCAAGAGAAGTACATAAAACCATAAACATTTCTGCAGCCATTCTCTGGAATTACAGCCTCTCACCTATGCACTTCCTCCTCTCTCAAAGTTAAGTATAGAACCAGGATTTATTTGGCAAATAAATAGAGAGGGAGAATATAGTCACTCATACACCACACAATTCATTAAAATGCTAATTTTAGCTTCTCTGCCTATTTTCAATTTGGAGAGAATCAGCAAAAATATGCATATCCTTAAAGTAGATACCGTCACATCCTTATGAATTCAGGGAGTCCCTTATCTGTTGTTTCTTTCATAAATTTGTTATTGCTTCCCAGAAATTTCTACTCCTCATCTGCATTCATTTTCATCCTTTGAGAATCTCATATATCTTACTTGTGAGGCTGCTTCCTTAAGAACGTCTGCATGTTTAAATCCTGAACTCTAGCCCAGAAAGTTTCTGTAGTTGTTGTTTGTTTTCCCCAGAATGTTTTCTATTGCTTTACTCTTTGGGGAAAAAAGCTGTACATGAAGCTTGACTTTACCCTACTTCCTCACATTTGTGAAAACACATAAGCTTTGTTCTCTGAATGTATTACATGCACTAGTTTTCAGTGTATCTTTGAGGTTGAGATTGCTATTGATCATGATTTCACCCCCACACTATTTGCAATTACCAATTCAGTCTTCCTCATGTAGAGAGAAGTGCTTGCTTGCATCTCCAGCTCTCACTGTATGTATAATAATACAATACAGCATTCAAATCTTGGATTAAGAATTGCTTGATTCTCTGGCCACAAGAATTAAATCAACCTATCCTCCATAATGCCCTGAAATCTGCCTCTACAATACATTTACCTAGGCTTCACAATTATTTTTTCACAGTCAAATTTGATAGTATATGAAAACATTTTTAATTCATGGTCCAATTCAAGGTGAATACACACACACACATATACTCATTCAGCTAGCATTATACATATCAATAACACATGCTTCTTTAGCTCAATCCTTTCAACATTTAAGACATTTGAAAAAAGGAAAAATTGGGTTTGGTAAAACACAGTGATATGTGCAGCCGTTGAAATTTATTGACTTATCACAGCTACACGGATAGTATCCAAAATCACTTACTTGAAAATGAACAGACTTTCTATTCCACACACCTATCCATGTATTAAAGCAGTGAAGCTTTTAGAAACTCTGCTATGTTCCAAGCATGTATTTCAAGATCAGTCCGAAGGCTCACACTGAACTGGCCACATGGACATGGATCATGGGAAAGTAGGACGAGTTTAAAGAGATGTGAGTCATTAATGCATATTCCTACTATCCATTCCATTAGTTATAGCTCAGTCACAAGCCAAACCGCCTGCCAAGGGATTGAGAACTGACCTCTAACAGTAATAACTTTATATTACAGAAGGGATTGTAATATTTGTGAAGAACTAACATCCAGTTTATTTATTTATTTTTGCCAGTGCCAAATCAGATATTTTTAGGTACATTGGAATAAACAGACTCCATTATTTCAATTATTTTAATATATACTTATATATTTATTCAGTATGTTTTATGTACTGTACATATTTAAATGTATATTGTGATATGTAAACAAAATCTCTTGACTTTGGATTGTCTGGCATTTCAACTTGTTTTTACCCTCTTCTCAAGGTTACCACGTTCAGTTAGTTCTTGTAAATGAGATTCATAGTGCAATCTGTCATTCTTATTACATGGTAGGTGAGGTTTCAATAGCATTTTTCCTACATTGTTTCAGTAAAGATATACAAACTGAAATAATTTATTGGCAAATCTACAACTTGCATTATGCAGGATTTATTAATCATGTGAACAGGTTTAATACTGCTCATTAGTATAATTACCCATTTCTGTAGGTAAAATGAGTTATTAGCATTAATATATTAATAACTGTATGCTAATGTGTTCTCCACCAATTATTTAAATAAATAATTCTTTGGCATTCAGATATCCCTGTGGGTAACAGACAAATCATCTCTTATAGCAGGAAAGTGTGAAGTATTTTTAAAAATTAATATAATTATTGATATATATTATATATATGTATATAATAAACTCATGATCGTATTATTCAAGTAAGCCTGCTATAGAAAATATACCATGCAGCTCTTTGATTTTAGGTTATTTGCTTCTAAATCTAAACTCATTGGTCTCTACTAGAAACTTTTCTAGCTAAATATGCACACTAATTAATAATAAGCAGAGATCAAACATTTTTTAATTGAGTGACTTCACATCTGTTCACTACTATAGAAAGGACATATACTCTAGTCTCTGAAGCTTCATTCGAAAGGAATCCCCCACCTTTTGTGCTACAGTGTTTGTTAGTTTAAAAAAAAAGACAATTTGCTGGAACTTCCCTCTCATCTTTTCCTTTCTGACTTCTATGTCTGCCACAGCAAGAAATGCTTCTATGTGTCTCACTTAATATTTTATTCATGAATCTGTATACTCAGGTAAATCTGAAGCCTGATCTGCAATTTGGTGATCTGCATCCTGTGAGTAAGCCACAATTCGTTTAAGTGACAACACAGTAATAAACAGAGCTGATTTGTTGCTTTATTTTGTTAATCTGAAATACCATCTGTTGAAAATGATTCCTTGAAAATCATCATGGAGTTGTTTGGAGAGATGACTCAGCAGGTGTACACACGTGCTTCCGAGTTTAGCTATGAGTTCAATTCTCAGGACCCACATCTTGTGAGGAGAGAACTGGCTCCTGAAAATTGTTTTCTGACCTGGGAAAACATATGTGCCCCACGTGTTCACCTGTATACACTAACTGCATAGCCATGCCCTGTGTGAGTGTCTGTACAGTATACTTTTTTAAATGGAATGACTGTTGCAGGGTAGCCAATCATTTTCTGATTGGATTTGAGGCCAGCTCCACAGATAATAATTCACACCCGATGCTATAAACTTAGTCAAAAGCTCAAGGCTGAAAGTGGGTGGGCCCTGGATCTAGGGTAGAACCTATGGTTGTTACTTTGCTAAATGATTATGCTGTCAAACTATATTCAAATTGTTTATGTTTATACCCTTAAACCTGGGCTGCTCTGGAGCTTGACATAGAAGCTTCCCTTTGTAGTAGGCAGCAGTCGTCAGTGTAGTGACTCATTATAGCAAGATATCCACAGGTGTCCGGGAAGAAGACTTCCTTATTAAGGGATGAAAGGGGATCACACACTCACGAATACAAAATAAAGTAGACACTGCTGCTGATCCAGCTGCCTTTGTCCTGCTGTTCTGCCCAAGGGCAATGAGGACCGACCACAAGCTATGCTCCCCGGCACTTGCGACTGCTCCAACCACCCAAGAGAGACCACGTGACCCCTCTCCTCAGTTCTTCAGTCGTCAGGCAAGCAGACAAGACCACACCCTAGGGCTTGTTACCCCAATGTTGCTGGGTGAACAGATCAAATTCCCACAACAACTCATAGCTAGACAAAGTGCAAAGAATAAGGAAATGTGAGTGTTCACTCATAAATGGGTCATTTTATTAAACTTTCCTGGGGCCAAGACTCAGAGAACATTTTGGAAGAGGAGGTGGGAAGAATGTCAGAGGAAGCAGATGAATAAAACCAATTATGAATTCTAACTGTGTGGTTTTTTTTATTTGACACTAGATATAGAGCTGTCTTTTTCTCACTAATAATGATTTTCATATATGTTTTTCTCAATTTCAGTTTAAAACATATTACTTGTGAACATTCAAATTAGATAACAATTAACAGGGTTTGTTCCCCGTGATTTTTCTTGACTCTTCTAAAAGACTAAATGAAAGTATTATGTAAACTACATTGACAGGGGAAAAAAAGTAACATCCATTGTGAAATATTTAAATTCTTTGCAGAATTTATTACTTTAATTATTCATAATCATTTTCTAATTTTATCAATTCTGAATTTTGTATGAACTACAAACAAATCTTGGAAGCCCTAAATGACAACAAATCCTACGTGGTTATTTTTTAAAGTTGCCATTTGACTAAATTAAACTGCGTTTCTCATAATACCCTTGAACATTAGGAGAGAATTCAATGGAGACAGAAAGTGAAGAAACAATTTATATATATTGAGTTAGTATATACTGTCATCTATATGCTGGCTCATATTTTTGAGCAAAAGAGCAAGAGAGAGTTGAAGTTTCCTGGCTCCATCTCAGGGACCTTATGTGCAGTTTCAGCTCCAGGGAGCTGGTCCTGGCTTCTACAGGAGACCCAGGCAATGAAGGTCCTGTGCCAGGAGCCATCCCCTGTGGTGGATGGGTCCTGCAGAGGGTGTAAGGAGTCAGCACAAGAAGGAAGTAGGCCAGGCCATGGTGGTCGGGAGAATCTTGCAGCCTGACAGACTGGCAGACAGAGTGTTTCTTTATTTATACAGAATTTAGTAAGCATGGATACATCCATAATGTTCCAAAACATAGATCATATGATTTTTTGTTTTGGACATGTGTTTCAGTTCCTTTTGCTTATCTTTTAGTCATCATTAATAAACTATGACAGAACAGAGTTATCATTCCTAATCATTTTCCCTCAAGTTTTGACATCATTAATAAACAGAGTTATCATTCTTACTCATTAACCCAATGACCCAATTCTTGAGAATCTAGAGGCAAATGACAGCCTGTGCTCAGGCTGGTTGCTTTGGTTGTTTCGAGAACACTAGACCAAAACAAAATCTTCAAGCCACCTGGGCCAATTTTGCCATGTCTCAAGCAATGTATTATTAACTCTTAGTGGTCAGAGTACCCTGGAAAAATCCTCAGGCTAAAGCTGCTGCAGTTATTATTCAAATTCTGGCAAAATACAATCAATGTTCACATTTATATTTTTATTGAATTTGTCTATATGTCTAATCCTGGCATTCTGTTGTTCCTTGGTCATTCCTATATGTCATTATAGGGGCTCTACATGGGCTAACTTCTAAAAGGGGGAGGTTCTAAGACTCATACTTTTATCATCTTTCCACTCCATATTTTTCTCATCAGTATGTCTCTATGTAGGGCAGAGGTATATGCCACATAATTGTCTGAGTGTACAGTGGAAAAAGTTTTGTAATATGAACTGTGGCCAATACCTCAAGTCTACTGAATCTTGTTGACCTTTTTGAGTTTACTTTGTTTTGATTATCTTGTTCCTGGTAAGTACAGGGACAGATGTTTCAAGAATGTCTCATAGCGGCCGGGCAGTGGTGGCACACGCCTTTGATCCCAGTACTTGGGAGGCAGAGGCAGGTGAATCTTTGTGAGTTCAAGGCCAGCCTGGTCTACAGAGCGAGATCCAGGAAAGGTGCAAAGCTACACAGAGAAACCCTGTCTTGAAAAACCAAAAAAAAAAAGTCTCAATGTCTCATAGCCTCATAAAGAGACCTCTGACTTCTTTATATGTCACAACCTCCAAGGTGTAAGGAAGACCTTCAAGTAGATAGGGATATCTCCCTCAAAGTAGGGGGAAATAGTATGTTCTGGACTGACCTGGGTAAGCTTAGAAGTAGCATTTCTTGGAGAAGGCATCCATGATTCATATGGAATTTTCCATCAATCCAATATTCTCAAATTGTACAAATATTAAAAGTACCCAAGTATGTAACAGGTGGAGATGAAAACCAAAGGTGACATGGCAGCCATCATGTGGCTCAGCTTTGCTGGATCTTATGTGAAGCAGCTGTGCTGGCTTTATGACTTCTGCCATTCCATTCAGAAATGGCTGTGCCAGTCATGCCAAAAAAAATACATGAGATTCAGTTTATACTCCTAAGTGTTAGTTTGCATTTATGGGCTACTGACTGTTCTTGTTCTGCTTTTCAGGTTGAATCCTGACTGATATAGGCCCAACGTAAGCAGAGAATCTATGGATGTTATTCCCTGAGCCTTATCAGCTGAGCATCAGCTCAAGATTAGTCTTGCTGTTCTATACTGTTAAAGTCTTGCCTTTCAACTGCATAAAAGTTTGTGAAATACATAACCTTGGGTTTTTAGTGTAACTATTTTTAAAATTTTAATTGCTATTTTTATTAAACTTGTGAATGAATACAGGATGTTTGCAAATGAAAATTTTAGAATGTAGTGGAAAAGTGCTCTGCACACTACCAAAAAAGTAATTTAAACACCAACCCAGCCATAAAACCCTTGATCTACAATTTGTCCTGTCTGCAAGACATACTAGGGCAATGGTGGCACAGACCTTGTGGAAGTAGACAACTAATGTCTGATTTCATTTAAGGTCCACTTCATGAGACAGAGCTCATACCTGCACTGCTTGGGTAAGCAAAACTAGAGACACGATATGCCAGAGACCTAAGGCAAAACCAAACACTACTGGTCCCTTCAATAAAAGTATCAATAAAATGACCCCTAATGATACTCTACTATACTCATATGTTCCCACCTTATTTAATCATCATCAGAGAAGGAGATCCTCCTTTAGCAGATGGGAACAGAAGAAGGGACCCACAGTCAGGCACTAAATGGAGAGAGTCCTTGGAGCATAATGGGATGTCCTTTCAGAGTTCAGAGAACTCCACTGAACAGGAGGCATGAAGAGTTTTAGTGCCAGAGGGAATGGAGGAAACCAGGATAACAAGGCCCTCTGAATCAATAGAACAAGGCTCAGATGAATGCAGGCAGACTGAAGCAGGGTCTGCAGCAGGTCCCTGTGTATATATTATAGCTCTTCATTGAGTATGTTTATGGGACTCCTGAATGTGTGAATGAGTGGGTCTCTGATTCTTGTGCCTGCTCTTGGGGCTCTTTTCCTTCTGTTGGGTTGCCTTGTGCAGCCTCAGTTGGTTTCTTTCTTCATATTATATTTTGTAATGTTTGGTTATTATCTCTTAGAACCCTGTTCTTTGCTAATGAAACACAGAAAGGGAGTGGATCCAGAGGGGAGGAGAGAGGGGGAAGAACTAGGAAGAGTAGAGAGAGGGGAACTTGTAAGAAGGGTATATTGTATGAGAAAATAATGTATTTCCAATTAAAGGGGAAAAGGGAAATTATATTAAAAGTACATTTATACTTAGTATTTTAAAAGTTGATTACAAATAATAAAATTCTTTATCTTATTTTATTTTTAATGGGCTTTGAAAATGTTCTCATTTCTCAAGGGCATTAGTTGGGTTATGTTTAATTACTGAGCAGAGAAACAGCTGACAAAGTCAAGGAATCAAATAACTTCTTAATTGAAACAATTGGTTAAACATGGAATTCCCAATGTATTTATCCCCCTTTACTCTTGACATATGCCACACAGCTACAAGTTATTGCTCTCATTTATGCCATAACTTATCACTATGAATATTTTATAGACTTGTATACATACATATATATGAGATGGTTTAGAAATCTTCAGGAATAATAAAATATATGCATTTTTCTAATTGAAGCAACATGCCAATTTTTAAGTAAAATGAAGAAACCAAATTCGGTTCACATATGTTATCTCCGCCATTTCCTGATTGAATGTGAGTCTTACTCCATGAGAAGAAAGATGTATGTGGAACTGTAAACCTGATAAAATTCTATGGTTGAAGATGTCACAGGCACTAGGGAGGAGCTTACTGATATTTAGATAAACAGATATGGAGCCATACTGTCTTTTAAATATACCCTTAGAGTAGTCCTGCTATCTGTCTTCATTGGAGAAAAGTCTCTTTGGAGTGGACAATAGAGAGAGACAGTCATAACTGTTCAAAATGCTGAGATTTGATGACTGTTAACATGCTCAGCCCTAAACAGGTTATCTAACTTTCCACCTCCAAGGCCTAAGGACCATATTGGAAAAGGTGAAGAAAAGATGGTAAGAGTTAGGAGATGGGGAGGGATCCCATGAATTCCTATCTTCTGGATAAGACAAGATCCCTATAACCATGAATAGACAGTAGCTATGGCCACCTCTGGAAGACCTGTGCAAACATGTAAGATGTGAATATAAGAGGAGAACTGGTTGGGAAACAGAATGCAGTGTTTAGGAGTAGGAAGGGGCAAGATAAAGTAATGCAGAGAATATGATCACAACACATTGTATACGTGCATTAAATTGTCAAATATTAAGTAATAAGATAAAATTTTAAACTACTAGAAAAATCATCATGAATACTTCAATATATGTATGGCAAGTAGGTAGATAATGAGATTTTCATCAGCAACAGCAAGGGCAGCAAAGGACTAAATTTAATTTCTGAAGGAATGAAAAGACAAATGAACCAAACAAAAACAAAACGAAAAAACCCAGGGGCTTAGAACTTTTGATCCAACTAAATTTACACTTAAAATTAAGAACAAAGAGGGGATTATTACAGGTAAAATAGGCTTGTCATGCTCTATAGTCTTAAAAGACTATAGTATTGGATCTCAAATATATTTATTTTACGTAATCTGGGAAACCATGAGGAAACATACATAATACTTTCCTACCACCATGTCTATACAGTGTCTTGCAGTTAAGAGCTGGTTTTAAATATGAGAAAATAAATGAAGGAAAACCCCACCATGGTATTCATATGCATAACATTCTTCTTACAGAGGATAAAGGAATCTGGATATTCCTATCTGCTTATACATGGGCAGAACATTCTCATTCTGTCCCTTGACTGTAACCCTTGACTGAGGTTACATCATCTCCACACTGAACCAACACAGAAATCCTCTCTGCTCTGCAAAGCAGACCTAATCTAGCAGACTGCTGATTGGTGTGAAGAGAACTGCTTCTCTGAGAAGCAGGCTGCACTTCAAGCAGAATTTGCTTGCGTTAGAAATCGGGATGAATCCCTGTGACAACAAGTGAAATATTCCAAGATTTGATGTGTGATCAAAGTTCTTCAATAGGTCTCAAGCAGGAAAGGTAGAAACGTACATTTTAGTACACCTTGAGGAGAGTATGGCCAACCATAACAATTTATTGAGCAGAGGCAAAAAAGCAAAGGAAGAAATTGGTCAAAAAATGCTCATAAAAGCCTTAATTTGACATACTATAATTAAATCTTTGTTCAAAATTGAGAAGTATTATTAAGAATTACTTTCTAATGAAGTATAATTTATAAGCCAATGAAAATTAAAGGAATATTTAAGTAATAAGAATTTGTCTTCAGCTCAGAAGGAGTCAACCAATGCTCAAGGTAAAATGCCCTTCATTTTCAAAATAACATTACAGTTATCTAGAGCTCTGTTACAGAGTATTTCACTGTTCCTTGTGTGAATGTATATGTCATTGTTCTTTCTGCAGTCCTCGTTCTTGCTCAGTTAGACTCCCAGTTAATCTCAATACTTCCAATGTGGCCCTTATTCTATAATTCCCCATGCTCTGTTCCTTACGTTGGGGATGCATTCCTTTTCATTTTTTCTTGATACAGACTGTTTAATTCTTCAAGAATGAATTAAATAATCATTTTTCTAGTAAAGTTTCTGGAATGAGAGTTGATTATTCCCTCGACTATACTTCTGTTACACCCTTTTTTCCTACCTATGATCATTTATTATCATCGGCCCACCTATTTGCTTTTTTAATCAGGTTTTTTTGTGGGTATTTTGTTGTTTTTGTTTTTTTGTGTGTGTATGTAGATGTGTATATAGAGATCACAAGACAACTTTTGGGAGTTGGTTCTCTCCTTCAACCACAAGGTTTATCAAATTAAGACCATGAAGCTTTGCAGAAAGTGCCTTTACCAAGTGACCCAAGTTTTTGGTGTCATAAATAAAGACTAATTGGGCATTGATAAAAGAACTAAACACATGATACACAGATAAAGAGATATAAAGATTAAATAATTCCAAAGTAAGTCTTTGCCATATGGTCTTACAGTCATTAATTTTGCAACTTGAATTCAATAATTCTAGCATTTTACTATTACTGAGTGATATAATGAATCAACTTCATTTTTTCTCTGAAATCACCATGTAACCGTAACTAAGTTTGAACACACATGACCCTGGAAGAAAGGAAACAGAAAATGAAGACAACTAGTTAAGAAATGTTAACAATTACCACAGAACAAAATATAAATGGCCAATGTTCCTTTTCAGTTTTCCTGGCATAAACCACTCATGTTCTTCTGCATTTTTAATACTTTGGCAATAAATTGCTATATAGTCTGTACTATGATATTAATATACTATAAAAATTAATAAAGAATGCATTTAAATCAAATTTTAGTATAACAATTCTCAATAGAAATGCAATAATAAACATATGCTGGATTCTAATGGTAATAGCACTGAGCTTCTTATTTGATGTGTTCAAAACCAAATGTATTAACCATTAATGATGAGTTATGACCTACAGGGGAATGGTGATTATTGAGTATTAATTGGAAACATGTGTGAATTATGCTGCAAGAGTTTTCAAAAATATCATTTCTTGAAACATTAAAATATCATAGTCTCAAAGGATAAGCATACATCAGTTTCTTTCTCCGTACCCAGTGAACAGCTTAGCACTTCGTATTTAATAGACTTTCATAGGCATTTATCAAATTGATTTGAAGTTTACTAAGACAATGCAACTAATAACACATAACCAAAGTCTGGCCCATCCTGTGGTTTTTACACTATGAGTTTATTTATTTGGACTGACAAAAAAGAATGTAATTAATGTCACCATTTCAGCAAGAAACTTGACACTGTGAATGTGCCATGTTAAAAAAAAATTGTATATTTTGTTGGTTTTGTTCTTACTTAACAATGGAAAGATTTAGGAGTCAGAAATGTTTCCATTTTTACATAGTGTCACATGTGCTTCTAGATTCCAGAGAAAGTTGACCTTTTCTTTCTTTGAAAAAAAGGAAGGAAGGAAGAAAAGAAGGAAGGAAGGAAGGAAGGAAGGAAGGAAGGAAGAAAGGAAGGAAGGGGCCGGATGCAGAAAACCATATCTCGATAGGAACCTGTGGTGATTATCCTTTGAAAAAAACTAACGGACAAGTAACATCTCTTCCTCAGAGTGGACACTTTCCAAAAATACATATCTATGCGTTTTTCACACATCTGTAGTTTTAGTTCACTTGCCCCCTAAGTACCCTTTCCTCTCATATATGTTCTGCTCTCCTTCCGTGTATTTTTTAATTGGGTTGTTAGATAGTAAGCCTCCATATAACTTTTAATATGTGCTTTCTTTGGCTTTGTCCTTCCCTTAATGTCCTGATTTTCTCCCTGTTTCCAAGCCTCTCCCTGATTAAGCCTTTCAGGCCTCAACATGCCACCTCATTATTTCATTCTATCCATAATCTGCTGCCCTGATCCCACAGTGGGCCCACATATCCCTGCAAGGACCCCATTCTGGTTTCCAGGCTTCAATTTGTGCTCCAATGTGAATTCACAAAACATAAGATTTGGTGTTAGGGTCTGCATGTGGCAAACAGCATGCTTGTTTATCTGGGGCTGATTTAACTCACTCAGTGTAACTGTTTTCCAGTTTCATCCATTTACTTGCTAATCATGATTTCATTGCTATGAGTAAAATTCCACTGTGTATCTCTGTCATGTTTTCTTATCCATTCATCTTTTGATGGATATCTACTTTGATTGTATTTCCTAGCTACTCTAAATAGAGCAACAGTAAACATGGATGTGCAAATGTCTCTGTGGTGGATATAAGGTCTGTTGGATATATGCCTAGGAATGTTATAGACAGGACATATGGCAGTCCTATTTCCAGCATTTTTGAAAAACTTACAGACTGATTTAAAAAGTGGTTTCACTAATCCACACCCACCAACAGTATATAAATGCTCCCCCTTCATCTTGTCCACAACAGCAGCTATTGTTATTTGTATTTGTTGTGGTGATTATTTTGACTTGGATGAGATGGAATCATAAAGCAATTCTAATATCCATTTCCCTTATCATTGATGATGTTGAGCACCTTTGTGAACCCACAAGTTAGCAAGTGTATTTCAAAATAAAACTTGAAAAACAAATGAGAGATCAAATAGAATTACCCTGCCTAGTTGAATAGTGCTCCCCACAGAAGATGTGAGCTACTAAATGAAAATTACAGTGTAAGTCATGGGATGCCTTCCTATGAGTTATTGGCAAGAAAAACTCTAGAAATCTTCAAACAACACATTATATAATTATTGACTTTAGTTACCCATCATAACTCCATAGCAAGACACTATTACTGAAGAAAACATACATTTTGGCTGCAGAACACAGAAAAGTCAGTCCTAATCCTACAGAAAAAAAGATCCCTAATCTATAGCTTTTGTAGTGCCTGAGGTATTACTCTGGATGCTGAGGGAGAAAAGACATTAGACATCTTATTTAGCTCTAGACTACACATGCTTTAATACTAACTTGTGCAGTAGTAGCAGTAGTATGTGCAGGTAAGTGACTGTCCTTTAATTGGATGTGAGGCCTGCTCCAGAGGAGAGATTTTCATGTCTTATAACTCAAGTCTTAGTCAAAAACTTATTGTGGAGACACATACACGGTAGGGTAGAACCTGATATTGTTATTTAGCTGAATACTTAGGCTTATACCCACAGACTAGGGCAGACCTCAACCTTGGTCAGAGAATCTTCTTTCTGCAGGGTACAACAGTCAATGGAAAGATGCTTTACTAGTCACAATGCTGAGAATAAGTGACTGAGTGCTCAGTCCTAAAGTGACATATATATTATCCCCACCAGCACCACGGCTCAGTAGACATCTTGGAAAAGAAGGTGAAAGAAGGTAAGAGCTGAAGGATGTTATCTAGGGGTATGCTACAATCATCACTTCCATGACTCATAAAAAAGCTTTGGTTATTTGAACAAGGCAAACCCAAATCATGGCATAGATTGGGCAGATGATGTCCAGGCCATACCCTTTACTGAGGACCTATTAGTAGTGGATAATTTTGGAATGAAAAACTATTATTCTTTGAGGATGTGGCCATTGCTTTTCTGAACTCCAGTTAATGGACCAAAACCTATGTACAGGAGACTACACTACCTGGATTTCCTGGATAATCAAAAGGAAAAAAAAGAGCATGAAGAACCAACCATATGGGGAGGGGAAGACGTGGAAGGAATTTGGAGGAATGAAATGGGGGGTATATATGATTATATTTCATTGTATAAATACATGGCATTTCAGAAATATAAGAAATTATGGATGTATTTTCTTCTTTTTTAAATTAATGTAAATAAAATTGTGTAAAGTCTTTCAACTTTCATTCATACAAAAGTAGTCATGTAAACAGATATAGAAATTTATTAATATAGAGTTCCAGGGCATTGATAAACTAATTTGTTTCCTTCTTTCCTTCCTTCCTTCTTTCTTTCTTTATCTTTCTTTCTAACTATCTTCCTGGGTTAAACGAGTGTTTCACTGTGAAGATGAAGGTGGAATTATCCACTGAGGAACTGGAAACATACCAGTGACCTTACTCGTAAAGAATAATGACTGTCTATCCCAGTAGCTGTCATCTGACAAGAACTCCTCACCTAGGGTTAAGGCATTGGAAACCCTCCCTTGCCATGCTGGAATTTTTTATCTTGTGCATACCTTGAATGGGTAACCACAGCCATTATGAGTTCATGTGTGCAATACCCAGGTCATTAGTATTCTTAACAAAAAAGCAGAAAATATTCATGAAAGCATGTTGACTGTGAACAAAATACTCTAAAATATGTGAATATGTGGTATTTTCAAATCAATTTTAACTTATTGATAACTATCCCCTATCACTTATTGCTATACCTTAATTACTGATGAGAAAACAGCAATAACTTTGACAGCATTGAATATAATAAGCTTCTAGGAGATGTCCACCAATACTGTTCAATCTAGATACTGCTAAATTTGCTGTTTCAACTTCTTTTATTCTGTGAAAAGATGATTTACCACAAAGAACATATCCCAGGACAGTGTCTTAGTAAGGACTCTGTGGCTCATGACAATGTTTAAATAAAATTATATTTTAGTCTTATAAAGTCTTGGACACTCACATACTTGCTATATTTGTCTTGAATTGTATTTCTCAAAATATTATTGATCTCTGGATCCTGAGGTGTCTCCTCCTACTCCCAGAGTAAGGGATTCATGAGATTGAAACTGTTTTCATAGTTTACCAAGTCACTGTTTGCTGTTCCAGATCTATTTCACTCTTGTGTATACAGTGGAGATTCCCAGAGGTTACAAGACGTGACATTAGCACTCTAGAAACTAAGGTCACTCATTGGCTTGAAATTAGTAACAAATTCAAAGTCACCAACAATGAATCATTGTCACATGAAGGAAAATAAATTAAGAACTCTTTTCCTTGTAGTAATTTAAATAAGAGTGGTCACAGATTTTAATCTTATACTTTTCTATCCCTGTGCCTTCTGTTTCCTCTCTGTCTGCTGTCTGCCATTTGAGTCTGAATCTGTGCCTGTTTGAATCTTGTTTGAGAGAGAGAGAGAGAGAGAGAGAGAGAGAGAGAGAGAGAGAGAGAGAGAGTGTGTGTGTGTGTGTGTGTGTGTGTATCTTTGCTCTTTTAATGAACAGCATAGAAAGCATTTTATGAGGGAAGGGATAAAGGATATTTTACAGAATCCTTTACCAGAGTTTTACAAGGAATTAAGTCTCTGACTCCTATTGGGTTCAACTGTTATCAAGAGATAACAAACCATACTATAAAGATTGCTGCAAACAATCTTATCTAACTATATGCATGTTGTATCTAGCACTTATTGTGGATATATGTTTGATAAAGCTGTTTTCAACCTATTTTCTGTTTTCAGAATTTATTATCACACACTCCGGTAAGGGGCATAGAAGTATAGATAACTTAGTATTGCAGCTATGCATTAGCTTAAGTTATAAAATTTGATTACATTGGAAAGCCAAAGCAAGTAAAGTTGAGTGCTATACGTTGTTCTCCTACAGGTAGGTTAAACAACAGACTGAGTACACAGTAGGATGTCAGTCTTAAGCCTTAAGTGACTTGAACTTGTACTATTAATTCTTTTTGTGAAGTCCAGGAAAAGTTGTCTATTAGAATATAAGAGATATTTTTATAATATTGTATTATTGCAAAGATATACATATGTATTTTTTACATCTGTATACATTAAACACTTCTCTGTAACCTCTAAAGTGATAAACATTAATGAATATACCTCATATAAACAATTGCTCTGTCATTCCTCCAGAATTAAGGAGTATTTTACAGCAAAGAAAGGTGGCAAATGGAGAAATTTATGGCTGGTCAAAATGATGAAAGTAACTGTTGAGTGCTCATCTATAAGTGTAAAGAATTTAAGCTCAAGTTGGAGAAGGAGATCCATGAAATTCTATTTTCTGGCCATGATAAATCCATGACACTCATGAAATTACAGTAGCTATAGTTGTCTGCATAGGGCCCTCACAATATGGAGCCAAACAATAGTCAGTCACAAACTGGAGAGAGGTTCATGGTGTGCAGCAGTGATCCCAAATGAACTAGTGGGTGTCAAGAACTGTTGAGAATTGCTGAGAGTGGAAGACAAGGTCTCCAATGGAGTAGTCACTGATGAGTTACCCATGTTCCAGTGGATACTCCTCCACACCATTCCAACAGGAGTGGCCCTGATTAGCAATGATGGTTCACAACAAAAGAAAGATATGATTATGGGAAAGTGTTGAGGGGGAGAGTCCCTGTTGCCAGTTAGAGGGAATGTGTGTGCCCAGAGTATATTGCATACAAGCATGAAATTATCAAAGAACAAAAATTGGTAAAAAGAAAAAGAACTAAGTTGTACACCATAGTTCTGAGACCAACAGTTTGAGAACTGCTAGCCTACAGACACTCAGCATTCCACAGTGCTTAGGCTATAGTGACCTCAGATAGAAAATGATATGCAATTATATTCTTCTATTCCTAAAGTTTGAAAAGAAGTGTTTATAAATAATAGGTTTCTGAAAACCTTCCAGAATTGCTTTACCTTACTGAATTTACATAGCCTGTGTTTCATCTTGATTTGTCAGGATTGATTTTAGTAACTCTAGAGCCAATGTGTATTTGCTTTTCAGATAAATGTGCTTAATCTATCACTACTCAAAAGATAGAATTAAATAATTTCATAACTTCCATATAAACTATGTTCTTATCTCTGTCAGCTGGACCACCATTTTCTGGGGAAATACACGCTTTTTTTTTATTTTTAGAGATGTAGAAATTTGATCCAGTTTGCCATTGGTTTAAAATTAAAAAAAAGGATTAACATCAAATATTGTCAAATGTATTATAACATTGCTAAATCAAACTATGGTAAAACTTTTTGAAATTATCACATGTCCATAGAAAACACTTTATAACAGTATTTTTAAAGAACATTAACATGCGCTTTAAATCTGTTTCCCTTCATGTAAAGTCGACCCTATTTGATTTTTCAAGACAATTTTACAATAACATCACAAACAACTCATGATATCACTGGGAAAGTAGAAGAAACATAGTTGAAAACAATTACAACATCCAATGGAGGGTTTAATTCCAGAAACAAGATATGAGGCATAAACAGTGAAGGTATGAGGCATAAACTGGTGAAGACAATGATGGACGAGACTAGATACTGCCCTAGAAAGTCTAAGCTCTAACATGACTTGTTATTTTTAATTTTCTGATTATCAGACAAAGAATTTGCCCTTAAAACTTTGTAGATCCTTGTCTGAAGCTGTCTCACTTTGCACATAGAGAAGCAA
>CABHPH010154832.1:0-35144 GCA_902168325.1 Peromyscus nudipes
CATGCTGCTCCCTGGACAGCAGGCTGGCGTCTCCCTGGATGGCAGGCTGGCATCTCCCCGCCCAGCCTTCCACTTACCAGACGTCTCCTCTCTCTTTGTCCTACCTATACTTCCTGCCTGGCTACTGGCCAGTCAGCGTTTTATTTATCAATCAATCATCCACAGCATGACTTCACTTTGTAAAGAAAACTAACTGGATCCTTCCTCACACTGTACAGACAACACCAATTTCTGGAATCCCTACATTCTATACTGATGCAAAAATTTCAGGAAAGACGGGTTATAAGTCAAAAAATTAAGCAAGTGGCTCAAAGTCATTATGATTCTATTCAGAAGTCAGAATTATATGCTATTCTCATGGTACTATTAGATTTTCCAGAATTTCTTAATATAGTTCTGACTCTCAATATGTATAAAGAGTTGTTTTACATATTGAAACTGCTAAACCTATCCCAGATGACTCAAAATTAACTTTGCTATTTATTCAATCTTATAAGAAATAATCAAAAATAAATACCATCCCTTGTACATAACACATATCAGATTCCATATGGGTCTACAAAGCCCTCTAGCAAAAGGCAATGATGAAATTGATCAGCTATTAGTAGGAAATGTGTAAGAAGCCTCAAAATTTCATAAGAAACACCATGTTAATAGCAAGGGTTTGAAAAAAGATTTTTCTATCACTTGGTAACAAACCAAGGAAATTATAATAAAATGTCCTAGTTGTCCTTCATATAACCAAACTCCACTACCTGCAAGAAGTAACCCAAAGGGAACTCAAAGAAATAAAATTTGGCCAATGGATGTTTTTCATTTCACAGAGTTTGAAAAACTAAAATATATACACCATGCCATAGGCACATATTCAGGATTTCAATGAACAACTGCTTTGAGTTCAAAGAAGGCTGATTCTGTAATTACACATTTATTAGAAGTTATGGCAGTCATGGGGATACCTGTACAAATTAAGACTGACCATGCTCCAGCACTTGTCTCTAGTAAAATGAAGCAGGTTTTTTAATATATTACAACATAAATCATGTTATAGGTATACCACACAATCCTACAGGGCAAACAGTTATAGAAAGATCTAATTGCGCTCTAAAAGATGTGCTTAATAAACAGAAAGGAGTAATAAAGACCCCCAGAGTTTAATTGCACCATGCTTTATTAACTTCACATTTTTAAATACTAATGAAAAGGAAGCAACAGCTGTGAAGAGACATTGGGTAATAGAAAAAACTGCTGAATTAAATCAACCTGTATACTTTAAGGGTATGTTGACCTCTAAATGAACCAGGATATGTGTTACACTGGGGAAGAGGTTTTGCTTTTGTTTCCACAGGAGAAGAAAAGCTTTGGATACCATCAAAATGGATAAAGATTAAATTCAAACAGGAGAGAGCTTTTGATTAGAAGAGGTGATACCTCATCAAACAGTGTAAACATTCTATCTAAACTAACTTATAAGACTAACAAATATTTTTCATTTGATCAAATACAGTTTGCCAAAAGGGAAACTACCCAAAGTTAGTGTTGGGACAGGGTTTTGTTTTTGTCTTTCCAGGAGAATGAAGGCATCCAATTAAGGAATCTAAAGACCACTGGACAAACAAGACACCTGAAGAAAAAGGACGAATCACACAGAAAAAAAAATCCCAAGAAAAAGAGTAAATTGGCCTATTGGTATATCACTTCTCCAACAGGATAAAATTTCATAAATCTTCCCAAATGTTTGCTTCTGCTCTTCTCTACAGACATATGATACGGATGATCTTTTTATAGTTCCAGGTCAATTAAGAATTAAAGCTGGCTTTGGAGTTGGAGCATGGCTCTCTCCTTCTCTAAACCCTAGCATGCTTATAAAATAAAAATCCAAAAACTCTGTCTCGTGTCAAAAGAGCCATCTGATATAGGAATAAAAATTAATTGAGTATTCTATTGCCACTAATTTCACAATTCTTTGGTTTTGTTTTAACTCTTTAAAACTTTTTGTAAGGTATAAATATTATCTCAAAATTTATAATATTAATATATACATATTTAAACCTTTTGTAATGATATTAATGATCATCTAGAGTACTAACTAATTCTAGAAAAAGGCTTCATTGAGCTTTCTGTACATAATTTCAGGTTTGAGTCTCTCTCAGGTAACTAGGAATTAAGATGTTGTACTCGGGATGTCTTTTAACCTCTTCAAGAGCTGCTACATATGACATTTAAAATGTTTAGGTTTTCTACAGTGAACGATAACCATTCCTAACAGTGATCTTTAATGTCTCCAAAAGGAAGATGGAGCCCCTCAATGATGATTCCCCCTGGATTGTGGTAATGCCACCAAGCTGACAGATACCACCCAAAAATTGACTGTGGACTACAAACTCCTGAAGACAATTTAAAGATGACTAGCTGAGATGGTCCAGCCTCACAGACAGTTCTAGCCAGGACTTAAGATAAGCCCTGCACTTTCCCATTACACAGAGACTGGACAACAAATGATACAACTAGCTCTCCCAGGACTTGACAAGTACTGCATTTTCTTCAGGATCCCCAAAAGATGCCACCACCCCCAGACAACAGAAAGTAATTTTAGAACATGATGCCCACATCTCCAAGAGGTGTGGTGGGTGAGTTTTGATCATTCAGTGTGTTATGAATATTTGTCACCATTTAGGGGGGTTGGTTACAAGTTGTTATTGGTAATGGTCAAGAAAAAAAGACAAACAAAGGAGATTAGATTCAGAGATCTTATTCTTTTTCAATATATATTTTTATTTTATAATTAACTTAATTTTACATATCAGCCAGAGATTCCCCTGTTCTCCCTCCTCCCACCCCCCGGCCCTCCCCCGCAATCCACCTCCATTCCCACCTCCTCCAAAGCAAGGTCTCCCCTGGAGAGTCAGCCCAGCCTGGTAGATTCAGCCGAGGCATGTCCAGTCCCCTCCTCCTTACACCAAGGCTAAGCAAAGTGTCCCAAAATAGGCCCCAGGCTCCAAAAAGCCAGCCCATGCACCAAGGACAGGTCCTGCCTCCACTGCCTGGGGGTCTCCCAAACAGTTCAAGCTAATCAACTGTCTCACTTATCCAGAGGTCCTAGGCCAGTTCCATGGGGGCTCCTCAGCCATTGGTTCACAGTTCATGATTTTCCACTAGTTTGGCTATTTGTCCCTGTGTTTTTTCCAATTATGGTCTCAATATCTCTCACTCATACAATCCCTCCTCTCTCTTGCCCATTGGGCTCCCAGAGCTCCACCTGGGGCTCAGCCGTGGATCTCTGCATCTGCTTCCATCAGACACTGGCTGAGAGTTCTGTCATGACAGTTAGGGTGTTTGGCCATCCTATCACCAGAGCAGGTCAGCTCAGGCACTCTCTCGACCATTGCCAGTATTCTACAGGAGAGGTATCTTTGTGGATTTCTGGGTACCTCTCTAGCACTCTGCTTCTTCCTATTCCAGGGATCTTGTTCTAAAAAAACAGAGTGCTGTGGGATGGTCTGTATGTCAAATTGCTCTGATTGGTCAATAAATAAAACACTGGTTGACCAGTGGCCAGGCAGGAAGTATAGGCAGGACTAACAGGGAGAAGAATTCTGGGAAGTGGAAGGCTGAGTCAGGGGAGTCATGCCAGCCGCCGCCATGACAAGCAGCATGTGAAGATGCCGGTAAGCCATGAGCCACGTGCCAAGGTATAGATTTATAGAAATGGATTAATTTAAGATATAAGAACAGTTAGCAAGAAGCCTGCCATGGTCATACAGTTTGTAAGCAATACAAGTCTCTGTGTTTACTTGGTTGGGTTTGAGCGGCTGTAGGACTGGCAGGTGACAGATTTGTCCTGACTGTGGGCCAGGCAGAAAACTCTAGCTACAGAGGAGATATAGAAATGATAAATAAAAGGGTAGATTTTTGAATCTACTCTTAAACCAAAAAAGATGAGCCTTAAATATTTTACATTGGTATGGATTTTGTATATTGATACGAATTTGAGGTTATTTTTGTTATATTGTATATATGTTTCTACTCTTACTTAAGATGTTTTTGTATATTGATATAAATTTAAAGTTATTTTTATGAACATACTGTTGCTATGATTCTCCTCCTCTTTAAGGTATTGTACTTATGCATCTCATTCAAAAATGTAATGTAAATTTCTAGTCTTGGAAAGTTATTATTACAAACTATTTAAGAAAATAAAGAAATGTATGTTAGTAGTTGGTAATTTATTACAATCAAACTTGTAGTCCTGTCAGGTTGTTTTCAAGGCCAAACAGAGATATAGTTTAGATAGACAAGTGATCTACAGAATATGGCACTTAAGATGTTTTAATAACATAAGGTTTTCTATGAAAATAAGACATGTCTGCTCCTGACAGCACCAATCTACTTCACAGAAGATGATGGGCATCAAAAAAACTCCTTATAGAGTTTACTTTCTTTGCATCTAAAGTTAGCCACTGGGCAAGAAAATGCTCTTGCCTCAACTATACTGACAGTAAGTTGTCCAAAGTGAACAAGTAGGACACAAAAGAATGTAACTACTGAACTTTGCCAAGACAAAGTAGGATAGTCCTTCAAATTCCTGCTTCACAGAAGAATATTTCAGATATTCTATATCTGTAGACTTAAGATGGATGCCCCAACATTGCAGAGGAACCTTGGGTGACTGTCAAGGCAACCAACTGTTTCTGTCACTTCTTAGTTTGGGAAGTTATTTGGTCTGCACTTCCTGTTTACACAGGTAATATTGTATCCTTCTCAGGTCTCTGGTGGAGTAGAAGATGAGATAGTTAGAGTTATGGTATTCCTTACTACCAAATTAAGAAAAGAAACTCACAAAGGAGGTGTAAAGTGTGTGAGGTTGGGAGATATCAAAAAAGATAGTTTTGGGATGGTAATACAAGTTAGGAAAGAAAGTGAATTAGGTACAACATTTTGGATTCACCAAAATAGGATAGATAATGGAGTATATTCTCTAAATTTGTCAAATGCAAATGGACTGGACATTGTTAATGTAATTCTTACCTGTATATATTTGTATATACTTATTGTACATATTTCTATTATGTTAGTTAAAAATCTTCCTTTTTTTAGACAGAAAGGAGGAAATGTTGTGTGATATGTTGATCCTATTCTGAAAAATGAAGCATGCTTGGAGTCAGAGGGTTGAGCTATCCACTAACCAACCAAAATAAACCACAGAGATTTTGGAAGACTGTAGACAGAATAGGAAGTAGTAAGGCAGGGCAGAGAGGGATCTTGGCCTTTTTGGAGGGAGGAACTGAGCAGGTAGGAGAGGACTGATGGCTTTTCTGCTTCTCTGATCCTTCATGTTCTTACCCCGGTATGGGACTCCTGAATTTTTATTGACAAAGAATAATTAGAATAACACTTCATGCAGCCACTATGCCAAAGATAAAACAACAGTGTGAAGAGAGATTGGAGTCAGCCAATACTAGAAACAAGAGTTAGGATGCTCAAAATGGAGGACAAAGTCTTGCTGTATAAGTCACCAGCATCTGGCCCATGGCCAGGTCATTGTCTTAAGGCAGGGGTTTCACTCCCTGGCCAGTAGTTACTTCAGGAATAGCTATGTGTTGGGGTGAATTGTGGTAATTTCATGTGAAAGTCCTTGTCCAGTCCCTCAGATTGGGCTTATATTTGGAGATGGGGGTTTTAATATGGTGACTAAGTGAAAACTAGATAATTAGAACAGCTCTTAATTAAATTTAAAGATGAAGAAATTTGAGCCCAGAGGGAGACATCAGGAATGCATACTCACGAATAAGAGACTGTGCTATGAAAACACAGTGAGAAAGTGGCTGCCTACAAGGTTAGCAGAGATGTCTTGGAAGGAGAGTCCTGCTGATATACTCATGGTGGATTCCTACTCTCAAGAACTATAGGAAAATAAGTTGACAATGTTTAGGCCACTTAATCTTAGGGTTCCCCAAAGAAGCATTGTTGCAACTACAGGACCCAATTCGTCAATGAGGAAAGTCATGAAAAGGGTCCAAGGATACGCTTTCTCTCTCCTGAAAAAGAACTGAAGGAAGAGAGGATCCACTCTCCCTTGTTTTGTGGTAATACATGGAACAGCAGTAGCTACTTTGACCTCAGTCGTAGGTGAAGCAAGACTGAGATAGGAAAAGCTTACAGCTTTGAAGACATAAACAAACTGCTATGTCAACAAAGCCTGGAGGCCTCTCTTTCTAGTGTTCTTATTTCATGAAGTGATATATCTGCTTTTTATTTCATTTCTAAGTGTGTGTGTGTGTGTGTGTGTGTGTGTGTGTGTGTGTGTGTGTGTATGCACATGACTGTGGGTATCCATGGAGTTCACTGATATTGGAGCCAGTTGGCATGGGTGCTGGGAATTGAACTCAGGCCCTCTGCAAGAGTGGCATGCACCTTAACCACTGAACCATCTCTCCAGTCCTGATAGATTTACATTTTTTTAAATTTTAGTTGAAAATAGATTCTTTTCCCATAGAATACATCTTGACCACAGTTTTTGCTACCTCAACTCCTCGAAGCTCCTCCCACCTCCTCCCTTTCACAAATCTACTCCCCCTTCATTTCCTCTTCAGAAAAGGGCAGGCCTCCAAGAGATGACAGCAAAACAGGAAGAAACAAGATATAAAGAGACAAGGCAAAAGCCCTCATATGGAGGCTGGACAAAGAAAACCAATAAGAAGAAAAGAGTTCCTAGAACAGGCAGAAACATGAGCGACATCTGCTGCTCTCACTGTTAAGAGTCCCACAAAAACACCAAGCTAACAGTCATAACATATACACAGAGAACCTGGTGCAGAACCATGCAGGACCCTTCCTTGCACTTTTTAAAGCTACTTTGAGGTGGCATTTCTATTAGTCACCACTGAACACATCCAGACCTGAACACAGGTGTCAAGGACTGTGAGGTTAGGATGAAGCCACATGAAGAACAGATTTAACAGGCAGTAGGAGCTAGACGCTGGTGGTTAGGAAGGTGATAATCTCCAAGTAGCCTAGATTTTCTTAGACTCTTAGGTCTAGAAAGTTGTAGGCTGTTCTATGATTTATGGACCAATATGGATTGTAGATGAATTTCTAAATGGTCCTATTAAATAAAAAACACAGAGCCAGATATAGGGGTGTGAGAGATCAGAACAGAACAGAACGCCTGAGAGAGATCAGGGAAATAAGGAGAGCCACAGCTAACCTTACATCACCAACTTTGCAGCTTCCAAATGAGAGTTACTTCCTGTCTTCCTAAGCCTATATGCCTTGCTGTTCTGTCATCTAGTTGGCTCTCTCTGTCCAGCTACATCACTTCCTCTCTGCCCAGCTCTGTCACTTCCTGTCTGTCTGTATAGTCCTCCATGGTTAACTAATGTTGGGATTTAAGGAGACTGTCACCACACCTGGCTGTTTCCAGTGTGGCCTTGAACTCACAGAGATCCAGGCAGATTCCTGCCTGCCAAGTGATAGGATTAAAGGCACATGCTACTGTTCCCTGACTTCTGCTTTACTTATAATGGCTGTTCCTATTCCTCTGATCTCCAGGCAAGCTTTATCTATTAAAGCACAAATAAAATTTCACCACATTTCAGCACAAATAAAATATCACCACAAAGGATGAGATATATAATGACATCAAGTATGTGAAAATAAAAAAATTAAAAGGTCTTGCCTCCCAGGGATATCAACTGAACACAGCCTAACAAGAAGGGAATGGAGGAAGAGGATCTGGAAGAGGGGGTGTGGGGAGTGGATACTGGGAGGAGTGGAAGAATGGAGGCTGCAGTTGGAATAGATAGTATAAAAGAAGAACAAATAAAAAGAAAAAATGATACATCTAGTGGTGGCCATGTTAGAGGAACAACAGGTGACAGCTGAACTTCAGGAGTTCGGCTCACCACAGGCAAAGTGCTGATGGGTGAGTCTTGGATAGGCAAGGTCCTGAAGCCCTTGGCCACAGAATGTCTCTTGCTACTGCTCTGCCTTTACATGTTTGCTGCTGCTATTTTTCTTTGGTGTCCGGCATGGTGTGAAATAGAACGGGGGGATCCCCATTGCCTTTAATGTAGTGTAATTATCTCATGGAAATATTCTGTTCTACTGGGCATTTTTACCTATGCATTATTATGAGAATGATTTCCTCTTAAACTGTACTGTTTAATTGAAATAATTATTTTATAGAATAATAGTATAAGTTTTAGAATTTTGATGACTGGGGGTTTTTTAACAAATATAGTAAGGGATTATAATAAAAGATAGTTTAGTGGGAAAATAATATAGGTAAAGGTAGGCTATAGTGTTGCCCCTGCTCCTGATAAAGCAGGGGCTACAAAGGGTGAAAAGTAGGAATAAGGATGTATAGTCACATAGACTATGGTTTACGTTAATGATTAGGAAAACAAATGAGTCCCAGGAGTTAGCTCAAGTACTTTTGGGTACTGGGAAATGTGTACATGGGTTTCCGTGTGGGTAACAGATAAGACAAAGCATTAAACAATTGTCTTCTAGTAACTAGAATAGAAAGAATTGGTTGTTTAGTTAAGAAAATTGGACAGGACTCTAAAATACAAAAAGTGAAACAAGTAACCTGTTTTTATGGCAATTATAAAAACTACTGCCTATGTAAATGGTTAAGGATGAAAGGCTCCTGATTTGTGAGAAATCTAAAAGATGGATGTTTAAATAAGTGTGGGTTTCTCAGAAAATTCATAGAGATATGTTTGAGAGATGTATTTCGGTTGACTTGTTCCAGAAAAATATGTTTTTATGTTGATTATGTAGTAATGGTGTACCCTTTGGGTGTGCAGAAAATCCTCTTTGTAATGAACTTAGTGTGGAGAATTTAAAAGGATGTTTAAAAAAATAAGGAAAGAGGAGATAGAAAGATGATAGACCCTGAGAGAGAGAGAGAAAGAGAGAGAGTGTGTGTGTGTTTCCCTTTTTTGATGACCCCAGAGACTTAAGTTTTGACCCATTGGCCAGCCCCAGAGAATTAGATTTTTACTCCCACTGAAAAAAAGTCAATTGAGTGATTAGTTAGACTCTGTGACTCCCTTCAATTCTTGAGCTACTGAAGGATGGTCCTTACAGCAACAATCTAGGATCAATAAAATAAAATAGTACAGATATGGTCTCATGTAGCCCACGGTGGCTTCCAACTCACTATGTAGACAAAGATGGTCTTTAATTTATTAACTTAAAGATGTATAGATTATCTTTGTGTGTGAGCAGTCTTGCTTTTTTTCCCTTTTTAGGAGACAGGGACCTTAAGTACAATAGCCTTTGTTCTAACCTGGCTATGTAGTTAGGGAGAGGCTTGAACTTCTGATTCCTCTACTTCCACTTCCCAAGTGCAGGAATTTCAGGTATGCCCCACCATATCTAGTTTACATGATGCTAGGGATTGAATCTATAGCTCATGTATACAAGGCAAATGATCTATCAGCTGAGCTACATGCCTCTGTTTTATCTATTCTATCAACCTATCTGAGATATATTGTATAAATCAGTCATTTAAGCATAAGAAGATACAAAATACAAGCTTAATCAAAAGGTGACTCCCAAAGGATTGCAATGTTGTCAGTATTGTAATAAAGCTTTGTACTGAGGATGTTTCATTGGTGAGGAAAAGGCAATTCATTCCATTATAGCTCAAAGTGGTGTCTGAGAAATGGGAAAAGACAAAAGGTGGGAACAGAGGAAGTTCAAAGCATCTTCAGAGGGGATTTATAGTGATTTAATCCAAAATGCAGTCTATTGTGAGATTTCACTAGTTTGTGGTAACTATGAGAAAATCAAAGACAAAATAGTGGCAGTTATATGGAACTCAATTTATGCAGACTAGAGGTTTATGTTTATTCTTAAATGATTATTTACTATTTTGTTGTTAAACTTTTCTTTTTTACAATCAAGTTTGATAGCATGTGCCTATAATCTCAGTGCTTGGGAAGTGGAATGAAGAGAAATTAGTTCAAGGACATCTTCACCTACACAGCGAATTTGAGGCCAGCCTGGGCTACAAGAAATGTACTCTTTTATGCATTGTACCCCACCCCCTGAAAAAAGTTCTCCTCTCCTATGAAATGAGGATAATGATAGATATTTGGGGTTTTAAGTACTACCTTGCAAGAAAGACACAAATAAAAAAAGTCCTAATAGATGTCAAATGTTGCAAGTCTCCTCATCTATTTCCTGTTTTGAAAACAGATGGGTGAAATTCCCAAACCTGCTGATAGTACTAGGATGTGACCTTTAATATTTGTCCTTTAGAGGCTTTGAATCCCATAAGTCATCACTGTGCAAAGAACTTTCCTGGAATAAAAGTTGTCCCTCTTGTGGCATCCTGCCAGGAAAGGGGGAGCCTGGCAAAGTCTGGCCTATTCCCACCAGGCTCTTCCCATAAAAGGACAAGAGCCTCACCAGAGAGAGAGAGGCTCATCTCCACTCAGCTGGCAACTCTGAGTTTCTGGCAGGGCAGGGAGGGGAAGGTAGTTGCTGTCAATGGGATAAGGAGGGTGGATTCTGGCTCAGGTCTGCTTTAGTCCCAGAGAAGTGAGGAGTTTAAAGGAAAGGAAGGAGCCTTTAAGCAGGACTAGATAGGAGCTGAGACAGGGATAAGGGGAAAAGGTGGTCTGGATGGAGATTGACCTTCATTTTGCTTTTCTCTAGATGACCATAAACCAAGTCGGCTTCCTGCTGTTTATCATCCTGGCCACCAGAAGTTGCAGCGCTGGTGAGTCTTACTACAGGACCCAGATTTCTCTGGTCACCTCTAACTTTAAAGACAGTCAGCACTAGACTGATTTGCTTCCAGGACCTGGGTCTTGACAACCAGAGATCATGTTGTTGTTGATGGTTTTTTCTTTCTTGAGACAGAGTTTTTCTGTGTACCCCTGGCTGTACTGGAAATCAATCTATAGACCAAGCTGACATCAAACTCAGAGATCTGCCTGTCTCTGCTTCCTGAGTGCTGGGATAAAGACGTGCGTCACTATATCTTGGTGATCACGTATTTTTTTTTTTTTTTTTGGTTTTTCGAGACAGGGTTTCTCTGTGTAGCATTGCGCCTTTCCTGGAGCTCACTTGGTAGCCTAGGCTGGCCTCGAACTCACAGAGATCCGCCTGGCTCTGTCTCCCGAGTGCTGGGATTAAAGGCGTGCGCCACCAACACCCGGCTGGTCACATATTTTTTTTAAAAAGTGAAATTAAATATAATTGTATTGTTCTCCCATTTTTTTCTTCCTTCCATTCCCACATTCTAAAAAATAAAGGCCTAGTCCATCCCCCATAGAGCCTTTGAGATGTAGGTTGGATGCTGATTGCCTCTTAAAGGAACTGGCCAGTGGCAATGAGATTGTTGAAGTATGTCCTGATCCAGATTCTGTACTTGTGTGTAGCTGTAGGGGACCTTCTGCAAGAACTGTGTGCCATCCTAGTCATTCCTTAGGCTGAGGACCTTTGCTTTAAGATTTCAATACCAAGTGAATGGTCTGGAGTGTACCCAGAGAATGTTTTCTTGAATTCTGCACACTATAGGAACTCAACATTATTTTAAAATGTGTAATTCCTCTTTGCTGTTGCTTTTAGAATAAATGCAAGTACCTAAATGCCATCTTACTTGATCTCCACATAATAGTCTTTGTGAGCTCAGTATTAGGCAATAGGGATCTGAGGCTCAGACACAGTAAGTAAAATCCCAAAATACTTGACTTGTAAACATTGAGCTACTTACACCTGAGTAGTTCTGACCCCAGAGTTCTTGTTTGTTCCCATCTTTCTAGGTTCTCAGAGGACTTTGCAGAGTTGAGGCTAGTTTGCAAGGCTTTTTATTTCAGGGTCTCTTGGTCAAGCCTCTGCACTGTTGACCTCACAACCCATGCTTCAGGCACATTAGGCTCCATGCATTTCTTCTACTGCAAAGCTGGACTTCACTTTATTCTCCTATTTCAGGACTTTGAACACAAAGTTCTCCACACCCTCAAATCTCTTGTCTTTATTCCTAGTTATAAACCTTGTTGATTCTCAGAGTGAGGCTTTGAGAAGTCATGGAATAAGTTTAGGATGGATGATAAGAGGAGGCTGGGTGTTGCATGAGAGTGAAACTTTGCATCTTCTCTAGATGAAGAGAACCTCAGTACCAACAGATGCATCAATCCTGTGCCTTCCTTTCTGTTCAGAAGCTGCAAGGAAATCAAGCAGGAGATGACTAGGGCACAAGGTGAGTGATGAAGTATTTAAAGACCACACTGTAACTCTAATACTTGGGGGCCCAAAGCAGAGGATTGAAAGCTCCAAGCCAACCTGGGGAGACCCTGTCTCAAAATGCAAACAAATAACTCAGTTAGGAAATCACCTTTTTGTCCTCTGGAATAGCTTTCCTTTTTGTTATAGAAAATGTGATAGAATGTACATAGTGGATAAAAATTGCCACTTACCCAATTTTAAGGGTTTTCAAAGTCAAGAGCAACTTTCACAATGGTATGGATCATCACCATCCATGTCCAAAAGTTTTCATTCCTTAAATTGAAATTCTGAAGCCACCCAGCCATAAATTCATGTGTTCCCTGTGAACTGCTGTTCTGTTTTCTACTTCTATGAATCTGTCAATTCTTGTTACCTCATATGAGTAATCTGCCTTATTTCATTAGCATGCTTCAAGGCTCATATGTGATGTAGAACAGTTAATTTAGTTTAAAAAAAATAAGATTTATTAGCCAGGCAGTGGTGGCGCACGCCTTTAATTCCAGCATGTGGGAGGCAGAGACAGGCAGATCTCTGGGAGTTCTAGGCCTGCCTGGGCTACAGAGTGAGTTCCAGGAAAGGTACCAAAGCTACACAGAGAAACCCTGTCTCGAAAATCCAAAGAAAAAGATTTATTATTATTATTATTATTATTATTATTATTATTATTATTATTATTATTGCATAGGTGCACATGTCTTATGTTGGAATGTGTACATGTATGTGCAGGTATGCAGGTACCTGCAGAGGCCATCTAGTCCTGTGGAGCTGGAGTGACAGGCACTTGTACACTGCCAAGCGTGAGTGCTGGAACCTAACACAAGTCCTCTGCTAGAGCAGTACTTGCTCTTAACCACGGAGCCATTTCTCCAGCCCACTTCATTCTTTTTGATCTATTGGGTATATAAGAATGTACACAATATATACTCTTCATACTAGACAGCACAGATTATCACTTATTCCTTAGAAATACTTGACCTGTTTCTGCCTTCAGGTTGAGACCTGCTCTTGTAACAAAAGTGAATGTACATATCTGAGTCCGTGTTACCAGTTCTTTGGGTATTTACCAGGGGAAGTTGTTAATTCCTTTGATAATACTATGTTTAACTTTAGGAGAAACATCACTGTCAGTTTGGGTAATTGTGTGTTCTGCCTCAGTCACAGAAGCTTGGCTTTCTGAACTCAAGTAGACCTCAGTATCCCCAAAGACACATGTAATAGGACACTCAGGATATGAGGCATTAGCCATGGTTGTAGTTCCTATTTCTGCCTCTGGAGCAGAGATGGACAATGAGCCTGCACACAGGACTGTGGACTGGTTCTCTCTACAGATGGCCTCTATTTCCTCCGCACGGAGAATGGTGTCATCTACCAGACCTTCTGTGACATGACCACTGAAGGTGGTGGCTGGACCCTGGTGGCCAGTGTGCATGAGAACAACATGCTTGGGAAGTGCACGGTGGGTGATCGCTGGTCCAGTCAGCAAGGCAGCAAAATAGACTACCCAGAGGGGGATGGCAACTGGGCCAACTACAACACCTTTGGGTCTGCAGAGGGGGCCACAAGTGATGACTACAAGGTTGGTACACTCTGTAGCCCCTTGGGAAAGGGTGAGGATGTGAGTGTAGCTCAAGCATGCCAGGGAGAGTGTAGAAGGTTGCCCTTCAACATAGGGCTGAAGAAGTGAAAAATGCTCATCTTGAATCTCAACATCCTTCAAACTAGTCTTTTAGTTAAGTAGAAGGTAGCAATGGGACCATTGTCCTTGTAAATGAGGGTATCTGAGCATGGCTGGCCATCTGTCTGCTTGGAACCCAGAGATATCAGCTCTGCTGAGGACTCTGCATGTGAGTCTTTTGCTTGGTGAAATCTTCTTGTTTGGTCAGGCTCAGTGTTGGTTGCTTTCCAGAACCCTGGCTACTTCGATATCCAGGCTGAGAACCTGGGTATCTGGCATGTGCCCAACAAGAGCCCCCTGAAAAATTGGAGGGACAGTTCCCTGCTGAGGTACCACACCTCCACTGGCTTCCTGCAGGACACGGGTCATAATCTGTTTGGCCTGTACCAGGTACTGAACACTAATGGCTGAGGCTGCTCTTCAAGGGTTTAGAGAGAAAAGCAGGTGTTTGAGGTTGGGTGGGCTCTCATGTTTCTCTTATTCTAAAGTGTAATTAGCCAGGGAGGGCAAAAGGTAGGGGTATGTGGAAAAGAGAGGAGAGGAGAAAAGTAGGGAGGTGGAGATATGAGAAGAGAAAAGGGGGAGGGGCCTAGGTGTCAGAGAGACACAAACAAAAGAAAGGATTCTTTCTTATCTGGCTGGTTTGGAAACCTCAGTTACTGGACACATGCTGAACAGTGTTCCTATGAGTGCCAATGCTGCCATTCTTACCCAATGACTTCTTTTGTTCCTTGTAGAATTACTCAGTGAAATATGGAGCAGGGAAGTGTGGGACTGACAATGGCCCAGCAATACCTGTAGTCTATGACTTTGGTGATGCTCAGAAGACAGCCTCTTATTACTCCCCCAATGGCCAGAGTGAGTCTCCAATGCTTCTCTGAACACTCTGCAGGACAAGTGATGAATTCAGTTTTGATAAGTAACTGTCATTTACCATCCTTTACAGCCTGTTTCTCTTATATAAATGTTTGTGTTTTCTTTTACTTCAATCGATCACTTGGACTGGCAACTATTATTAAACCATTGTACAGATTAGGAATGTGGAGCACTGAAGGTCCAGGAACTTGCCTGAGAGTACAAGGCATAAGCAGAAAAGTCAGCATTTGCACTGGGGATACACAGTTCCAGAATCTACTCTTGGCAACCTTGTTATCATTCAGAGGTTTCTAAGGGACAGGCCAGGTCCATGTGCATGGGGATGAACAAGAGAAAAAAATGGAGTTTTATTTCTGTTGTGAGGAGTGACTGCTATGTTGTCTAATGTGAATCCAAATGTGGCATCTACCCTTTATAAATGCTGAGCCTGTGCTGTGTATTTCAAATCTTCTTATTTATTCTTGGGATGTAAGGCTTTAAAGAAAAGTTACAAAGGTAAATGTGAACAGGACCAAAATTAATGTACCTGCTAGGGGTAATATTACAAGCCCTTTGATATATTCATTAAAGATCTTACTGTATCATAAATTTCTCCACTCAAGTTCTGACAGATGGAGACCTTTTTTCAAGGACTGTCTCTTTGGTACTGTGGATATGAATAGGTGAGGTTCCCCAATAGGTCTGATATTTTAGACTGAATATCCTCAACCTGGGACAACCAAACTTTGGGCTGACAGCATCTCTAGCATTTTACTTGAATGCTGTTTTCTCTCTCTTGTTTTCAGAAGAATTCACTGCAGGATACATCCAATTCAGAGTGTTTAACAATGAGAGAGCAGCCAATGCCTTATGTCCTGGGATGAAGGTCACTGGATGTAACACTGAGCATGTGAGTCTGTGTAGTGACCAGAGAGGCTCATGAATAAGACTGAGGTTGCCAGTGTGTATCTGTGTATATGGAGTATGCGAGGCTGTTATGTTAGTGTGTGTACATAGATGAGAATGTGACCTTTCCCTGTAACTTTCCTTGTCTCAGGGATCATAACTTCTGTCTAGATACAGAAATCCTGTCTTGTTGAAGACCAGAGTCAACATTACAAACTTCTAATTGCACCGTTGCTGTTTGCTTAGATTTTAGAATAAAACACTCAGTTACCTGGAATAAGGGTGACACTTGTATTCAGGAAGCCCTGTGCAAACCTTTGGGGCTGAGATTGTAAGAGAGTCACCAGGTATTGTCACACTTCACCTGGGATTTAGCTTTCAGAGTGAAACATATCCTTTCCAGGGCTTGTACAGATTTTCATTGTGTCAAGGGGTTATTATGAGAGTCTTGGACATCTGGTAGACCTCATCCAGGCCATTTTCCCTATCAAAAGGAATTTCTCTTGTAGGATGTTGGCATATAAACAAAATTACAAGGCGGGTGCACTTACCTCCACTGGAGCAACCTGATGTTACCCTGAGCCTGGAATCATTAGACACATACTGTTTAGTTTTTTAATAATTTGTGACCAAAAGGACGGTTGAGGATGGAGCCCTTTTATTGCCACAGTGAATGATGTAACAAGTTAGCATGTTCTGGCCAAGGATGTTGGTGCACATCATCATCCCAGGACTCGGGTGGTAGAGACAGGCAGATCTATATGGTTTGGGGGCCAGCCTGGTCTACATAGTGAGTTCCAGGTCAACCAGAGCTACAGGTAAGACCCTGCCTCAAAAAAATTAGCATGTTCTTTTGGAATCCAGTCCTCTCTAAAGTAACAGTCTGAGAAAAGGGTCCTCAGCTCCTGGCAGGTGATCCTGAAGATCTCAGTGTCCATTCATTTCTCAGTCATTAGCTTGTCCTTCAATCTAATGTGGCTGGAGAGGTAGCTCTGTGGTTAAAGTACTTGTTGTTCTTTCAGAGTACCTGTGTTGGTGTCCCCCAACCCTCTGCAGCTCACAACTGTTGTAACTCCAATTACAGGGCATAGAATGTCCTTTTCTAGCTCAAGGGCATCAGGAATTCAAGCAATATGCATACATACGTGCACACAAAACACTCATACATTTAAAATAATTACATCTGAAATAAGACAAAATAAAAATCCCACCCAAACAAGCTGAGGCAGCTTTCATGTCAAGGAGGACCTTGGAACTATGGTGTGAAATGATGAAATGGGGAGAGCAATGGGTGTTGAGGGCCTAGCAAGCTGTTTTCAGTCTTGGTATGTAAGATAGATGTGGGAACAGGAAAAGCTGTTTTTGAAATGTTAACATGGACCTGATCAGGCAATAACTTTTACGTCACACCAGTGGTTTTTGGACTGTATAAGTGATGAGCCCCACTGCAATGTTTTAACAGGGATATAAGATTGATATGTGCCTCCTTTTTTTTTCCAAAGATGACATTGGTAGTGTAGAGGTAATGGTGGAATGGAGGAAAGACTAGCATAAGGAAATAAGTATTGAAATGGGGGTTCCATGGTCCAAATAAGAGTGTGATGTTGTGTGATGGAAATTTGGAGGGAGGGTAGGCACTAATGAGTTCCAAAGACTTTAAGTTTATCAATAGTTGAATACAGAGAATGGAAAGAGAAGACATTTTGAATAGTATCATGGTTTATATTTGAGTAGGTGAATATCAAATAGCAAGCCAAACGGTCTGGATGCTGAATATGTTTGGTATTTAGGAGGGTTATACAGTCATATGATGCTGGATTTATATGACATTTATTTGACTTTATTTGTATGTGTGCACATGTATATTCAAGTGATCACAGAGGTCAAAAGGAGACATTGGATCCCTGGGAATTGGAGTTAAAGTCTTTTGATTGGGTGCTAGGATCTGATATGAATGCTGGGATCTGAACTTTGGTTCTCTGATAGTGTAGTAAGATGTCTTAACCTTGAGACCTTCTCTCCAGCCCCCATGCTACTAGCTTGTTCGGATGGGATTTTATTTTGTCTGATTTCAGATGTAATTATTTTAAATGTATGAGTGTTTTGTGTGCACATATGTATGCATATTGCTTGAATTCCTGATGCCCTTGAGCTAGAAGAGGACATTCTATGCCCTGTAATCAGAGTTACAACAGTTGAGAGTTGCAGAGGGTTGGGGGACACAAACACAGATACTCTGAAAGAACAACAAGTACTTTAACCACAGAGCTACCTCTCCAGCCACATTGATACATGCTTTGGTCAATGATGGACTTTGAATGTGGTGGTGGTCCTGGTGGATTTGTGTTGTCTGCTAAGATCATAGTCACTCTAACCTGTGTAAGTACAGCTTATAATGTTCACAATGACAAAACTGTCAGTGAATTTCCCCCGAATAAATACCCATTTTTAAGTTATGCGAGGCTGTAAGTAACTGTGTTTTGATTTTCGTTTGTTTGATTATTTGTTTGTTTGTTGCCATGTGGAGTGTGAAGACCCTGAGTAGTGATTCTAAATGGCAGCCTGATCTTTAAGTCTTAAACTTAAATAAATGTCTGGATTGGAGATAGGGATTTTAAGCCATCAGTGAATTGTTCATAACTAAATCTAAAGGGGTAACACAAAGTACAAGAGAGTTGTAAATGTGTCACATCTGGAAAACAGCACATACGGAATTCATGTAGAAAAGTCTAGCCAGGGAACCTGAAAAAAAATGGTTCCAAGAAGTTGAAGGAAAGGAAGGAAGAGACAGTGATGCCACCAAAGCCAATGGAAGGAGGTTTATAGATCAGAGTGATGCTGGCAACGGAGAGTCTGATGAGGGACAAAGAGTCCACTGAACTTGGCTATTGAGGTGTCTCTGGGCTCATCAGCTGTATTAGTCAGTTTTTGCCTCTGTGATAAATACCTGAGAGAAACAATATATGGAAAGAAGGATGTAATGGCTAGTTTTATGACAACTTGACACAAGCTACAGTCATCTGAGATTAGGGAACTTCAGTTGAGAAAATGCTTCCATAAGATCAAGCTGTAGGCAAGCCTGTAGAGCATTTGCTTAATTGCTGATTGATGAAGGAGGGCCCATCCCATTGTGGGTGGTGCAGCACCACTCTATGGCTTCCTCTTCACTTCCTGACACCAGGTTACTGCCCTGTTGAGTTCCTGTCCTGTCCTTCAGTGATGAACAGTGATGTGAAATATAAGCCAAATAAACCATTTTGTCCCCAAGTTGATTGAGTTGTGATGTTTCATCACAGCAATACTTACCCAGACTAAGACAAAGTGCTTTATTAGTTTGATGGTTTCTGAGTTTTTAATCCGTGGTTGCTTGGCTCTATTACTTTTAAATCTGTAGTAGGACATGATAAATATCATGCAGAAAAGATATATAAGAGCAATATGGCTTGCTACATAGTGTCAAGGAGCCAAGAAAAATCAGAAAAGGCCAGGGCAAGATATCTTCAAAACATGCCATTCACACCTTCAGTATCTGTTTCTTCTAACCGAATACCCCTTTTCACACAACCACCACCTCACAATAGTCAGTTCACAATGACTGACTATTAGTAATTAACTAACTAATGAAGGCAGGATCCTCATATTTAATTCCTTCCCTAAAGTTCTGCTTCTGAATGTGACTTACACTAGGGATCTAGTCCTCAGTACTTAGCACCTTTTGAGAGGGAACTTCATATAAAAAAAAAAAAATAACACCTCTCATTGCTACTTCCTCCCATTGTTTTCCAGCACTGCATTGGTGGAGGAGGATTCTTCCCAGAAGGTAACCCTGTGCAGTGTGGCGACTTCTCTGCATTTGATTGGAATGGATATGGAACTCACAGTGCATACAGCAATAGCCGGGAGATAACTGAAGCAGCTGTCCTTCTGTTCTATCGATGAAATCTTTGTGATGTTGGACCGACATGCCTGGAGAAAAACTTACCTAGTAACTAGAATGCTAGTGACACAGGAAAGGGGAATAAATCATGTTATTGCAGGCTTAGGTGTCTTTGTGATTCCTTTTTGTGCAGGGGCGAGAGATTTCAAAAGAGTTTCTGCTGCTCTGTTTGAGTCTCTTGGGATATTATTGCTGGGAATTCTGATACAGTAATACTATTTTTATTGTTTCTTCTCACATATATTACATCCTGACAGCAGCCTCCCCTCCATCCTTTCCTCCCAGATCCTCCCTTATGCCCTCTTCTCCAGATCCACTCCTCTTCTATTTCCCTTCAACAAAAGGACAGGTTTCCCAGGGCTATTGACCAAACATGGCATAAGAAGTTACATAAGACTAGATACATTGGCTTATATTAAGTCTGAAGAAGGCAATCCAGTAGCAGGAAAATGTTGTGGAACATTCCTGTACCTTGTGTGATGATATGTTACCGTGATTGGTTCAATAAAAAGCTAAGTGGTCAATAGATAGGCAGTAGGTATAGCGGGGACTTCTGGACAGAGGGAGTTCTGGGAAAAAGAAAGACAGATGCTAGCTGGAGGCAGAGGAAACCAGACATGAAGGAGGAGAGGGAAAAGCCATGAGCCATGCAACAGCATGTAGATTAATAGAAATGGATTTATTTAAGTTATAAAAACTAGATAGGAACAAGCCTAAGATAAGGCCAAGCTTTTAAGTCTCTGTGTCATTTTTTGTAAGCTGGTGGCCCAAAGAAAAATTCATTCACATAATGGTATCCAATTTGGGGACACATATCTGCATAAGACCTGAGGAAGCAAAAAAAAAAGTTTCTAAACACACAAACACAGAGCCAAACACAGCTTCCTAGTCCCATAGTCTCATTTGGGCTGCTTTACAGAGCTGTGTCTCCTGGCAGCTGTCTGTGAGCTGGAGCCACCAGCACACAATGAGCAAAGCTGTGTGGTAGGTTCAAAGTTTGACTCATGTGGTCAGAGAATGATGCAGGTGCCTAGTAAAGCAAAGTCCAAACAAAAAAAGAAAGCATAGACACTTATAAAAATAGTTTAAAAATATAAAGTCCTTAAAGAGACAAGTAAAGTAGGAAAAAATATTCCATGTAAGAATGAGAAATATAACACAGGGAGTTTGGGCCTTATATGGTACATCATTTCAAATTTTTTGAATGCTAATAAACAGACAGCAGATGCTGAGAGACATTGGATTGTGGAAGGTACTGCTGAATTAAACCAACCTATATACTTTAGAAATTCCTTAACTTTAAAATGGAAGTCAAAAAATGTATTACATTGGGGATGAAGTTATGGTTTTGTTTCCAATGGAAATGTAAGGCTCTGGATTCCTTCCAGGTTAATAGAGATCAGATTTGACTAGAGGAGTCAGATTTGACTAGGGGAGACCTCCTGAGGATCTTGACTATAGACATGGCAGAGGAAACAAATAAAAACTACAGGACAGGTGACACATATGCTGATCCCTCTGCATGGGAACATCACAGAGACAAGATGAGACATGATAAATCTTGTTGGCTAGTGAGTCCTCATGATTTATTATTACATGACATCCTTTCATATGGCATGGATAGAGATTTACATTAGTGTTTGGTTAAGTAGTCCAAACAGACATATAAAGTTGACAGATGTCTTTTACCTGCTCAAACATAGAACAAAAGTCATCTTTAACTGACTTGTGCACATTATACATTCCATACTTGAGTTAATACAGGTATGTATGTTACCTTTAAAAGTTTGTGTGATTTCAGAACAAGGGGAACAGGCACCAATAAAAATGGGTGGCCCAGGTGATCCAGCCTCTCATAGTGACTCTGTTGCAGTTTCCTCAGAGTTCTACATCCAGAACAGCTTCAAGGCTGCTGGCTGAGATGGTCCAGTTTCACAGACTACTCCAGCCAGACTTCAGATAAGCCCTACATTTTCCCATCACACAGACAAGACAACAGGTAGCTCTCCCAGGACTTGACCATTATCCCAATTTTCTAAGGGTCCCTAGATATGCCATTGCCCCAAGAGAATAGAAAGCAGTCTAGAGAACATGATGTCCATATTCCCAAGAGGTGGGATGGGTTGTTTTTGGTCACTCAGTAGGTTATGTATATTTGTCATCATTTAGGCAAGGTTAGTTACAAGTTGTTATTAGTAATGGTCAGGAAAAAAGCTGAACAAAAGAGATTAGATTCAGGGATCTCATTCTGAAAAGAAAAAGGGGGATATAAAATGATAGGATAAAAGGATAGGTTATTTCCATTAAAGATGCAAGAAAGCATCTTCAACAAATGGTGCTGGCATAACTGGATATCAACGTGCAGAAGGCTGTAAATAGATCCATATCTATCACCATGCACAAAACTTAAGTCCAAGTGGATCAAAGACCTCAACATAAATCCAGCTACTCTGAACCTGCTAGAAGAGAAAGTAGGAAGTAGTCTTGAATGCATTGGCATAGGAGATCGCTTCCTAGGTATAACACCAGTAGCTCAGACACTGAGACAAACGATCAATCAATGGGACCTCTTGAAACTGAAAAGCTTTTGTAGAGCAAAGGATACGGTCAACAAGGCAAAGCGACAGCCCACAGAATGGGAAAAGATCTTCACCAACCCCACATCTGACAGAGGACTGATATCCAGAATATATAGGGAACTCAAGAAATTAAACATCAAAATTCTCAACAGTCCAATTAAGAAATGGGCTATAGAACTAAACAGAGAATTCTCAGCAGAGGAAACACAAATGGCTGAAAGACATTTAAGGAATTGCTCAACATCCCTAATCATTAGGGAAATGCAAATCAAAACAACTCTGAGATACCACCTTAAGCCAGTCAGATTGGCTAAGATCAAAAACACTGAGGACACTTTGTGCTGGAGAGGATGTGGAGCTAGGGGAACTCTCCTCCACTGCTGGTGGGAATGCAAGCTGATACAGCCACTGTGGAAATCAATATGGCGCTTTCTTAGAAAATTGGGAATCAATCTCCCCCAAGATCCAGCTATACCACTCTTGGGCATATACCCAAGGAATGCTCAATCATACCATAAGGGCACTTGCTCAGCTATGTTCATATCAGCATTATTTGTAATAGCCAGAACCTGGAAACAACCTAGATGCCCTTCAACCGAAGAATGGATAAATAAACTGTAGTACATATATACAATGGAATACTACTCAGCAGAGAAAAACAATGACATCATGAGGTTTGCAGGCAAATGGAGGGATCTAGAAAAAATCCTCCTGAGTGAGGTAACCCAGACTCAGAAAGACAAACACGGTATGTACCCACTCATAGGAGAATACTAGTTGTGGAACAAGGATGATGGACGGCTACTCACAACACCAGGGAGGCTACCTGGAAAACAGGACCCCAAGAAAGACACGGGGATCACCCAATGACGGAGAAATGGATGAGATCTACATGAACAGTGTGGATGTGAGTGGGGGTAATGAGGGGCGAGGGGCGAGGGAAAGAGAACTTGGGGGAGCGGGAGATCCCCAACTGGATCAAGAACAGAGAGGGAACACAAGGAATGTTCAAGATAAATGAAGACCACATGAGAATAGGAAGGAGCAAAGTGCTGGAGAGGCCCACAGAAATCCACAAAGATGCCCCCACAATAGACTGCTGGCAATAGTCGAGAAATAGCACAATCTGACCTACCGTGGTGATAGGATGGTCAAACACCTTAATTGTCGTGCTAGAAACCCCATCCAATGACTGAGGGAACTAGATGCAGATATCCACGGTCAGGCCCCGGGTGGAGCTCCGGGAGTCCAATTGGCGAGAAGGAGGAGGGTTTATGTGAGCTAGAGTTGTTGGGACAAGGGATGGATGGAATACAGGGACGAGTGGCCAAAGAATGGAAACACATGAACTGTGAACCAATGGCTGAGGGGCCCCCAACTGGATCAGGCCCTCTGAATGGGTGAGACAGTTGATTGGCTTGATCTGTTTAGGAGACATGCAGGCAGTTTGACCGGGTCCTGTGCTCAGTGCATGAATTGGCTGTTTGAATCCTGGGGCTTAGTAGAGACCCTTGGCTCAGCCTGGGAGGAGGGGACTAGACCTGCCTGGGCTGAGTCCACCAGGTTGATCTCAATTCTCGGGGGAGTCTTTGCCCTGGAGGAGATGGAAATGGGGTGTGGGCCGGGGAGAGGGGGGCGGGGCGGCAGAAGGGAGAACGGGGGAATCTATGGCTGATATGTAAAGTTGAATTATATTGTAAAATAAAATAAAATAAATTCAAAAAAAGGATAGGTTATTGAGTCTACATTTAAACTAAAAAAACAATTATTAGTCTCAAATATTTCACATTGGTATGGATTTTTGTATTTTGATACAAATTTAAGGTGGTTTTATTACCCTTTTCATAAGTTTCTATTCTTGTTTAAGGTATTATTCCTATGCAGCTCATTTTAAAATGTAATGCAAAGTTTTAGTCCTTGAAAGTTGTTTAGGATAATAAAGAAGTACAGTTTAATACTTAATCATCTAACAATCAAACTAACTGAACCAAGAGTGTGGGAGGGTTCCAAGCGCAGGTGGGCCTCTTACTTGTTCTTCTGATTGGCTTGGCCTCCAGCCATATTTCTTTAAGTAGAGCCTCCCAAACGTCAGGAGGGATACAGGGCATGGAGGAGGCACTTTACCCCACTATTTCCTTGTTTTATCTTTAAAGATTAAAATAAATAACTTACGTGTAAAAGATTATGTATGTATGTGACTGTGTATTAATATGCACTACATTATGTGCAGGTGACTGATGAGTCCAGAAGAGGTCATTGAATTCCCTAGAACAGGAATTACAGGTGGTTGTGAGTTGCCTGAAATGAGTGCTGGTAACTGCACTTGGGTCCTCTGAAAAAAAACTGATGTCCTTGTAATTGCCAAGCCATCTCTCTATTACCCTTCCATCCTCCTCCTTCCCTTTCTCTTCCTTCTCTTTCTCCTCACCGTCCTTTCCTTTTTTTCTGATAGAGTCTTATGTGTCCTAAATTGACCTTAAACTGCTCTTGCAGAAGGTGTAAGTTTGGTTCACAGCACCCTCATAGCTCACAACTGTCTGTAACTCCAGTTCCAGGGTATGGGATTCCTTCTTCTGGCTGCTTTTGGCACTGCCTATACACACTGTACATATACATGCAAGCAAAAGTGATATAGATATTAAAATAAATGTTGGGGTGGGGAAGAGTATTTATCTTGTTTGATAGATTTCTTAGAACCTGGATAAGAAATTGATTGTGGTCTCTACTCTTCCCCATTTTTTCCATCTCCTTCTCTTTCCTTAATAAGCTGGCTTTTGCTAGCTATTATTTCCTGATTTTTCTCTTATTTGTTGTCTTCATTCTTCATCCCAAAGATGTGGGGTCAGCATGATAGCTCATCTGATGGGGTGTTTGCCAGTGAGCCCAATGATTTGAGTTTGATTCCCAGGATCCACATGGTAGAAGGAAAAAACTGAGTTGCAATATTGTCCTTTGACCTCTATGGCACAATTGCTTGTGCATCATACACACACACACACACACACACACACACACACACACACGTGCATGCATGTGTATGAATGCATACACAGACACACACATGCATTAATAAATGTAAAAAAAATTTAAAACTACATATATTGTCTTGGTTCCTCATTATTCTCATACACTTTTCTTCCAACTAGAGAAAGCAATAGGAAACCTGAATGAGTTTTATCCATTGGCAGTCCCCTGTTGGAGGTTATGGGATCATGCTGTGAACCTCAAGTTAGCATTTGAGTTAATTAAATAAATTTAACCTGGGGTCAGGAGACTGAGTTAGCAACTAGTTGGCAGAAAGTAGTCATAGAGCATCAAAGGGCAACAGGAAGATTACAGAGAGGCACCAGAAGTAGTTGGGAGGGATTTGGAGTGTGCTGCTTTTCCGTTTTAGTGAAGTAGAAGCACATGCTTTTTGGGGAGATGTCAGCAGGGAGACGGGGTCAGCTAGTTGCTACTCAACCTCTCTGTCCAGCCTTTGAATCTCAAGTCTTATTTATAAATAGAACAAAAGAGATTTAGTTAAATGTACCTTTAGTGGCAGCAACAGGGCTGGCACCTGTGGGAACCAACCAGTCTTCTGCCAGAGGGCCCAGGCTGCTAACAAAGAAGCAGACGAGTAACTGCAGAGTCACAGTTGCTGACTGAAATAGCTTCAGATTAAGGCACAGCCACTGTGCCAAAGATAAAACAACAGGCCGGGCGTTGGTGGCGTACACCTTTAATCCCAGCACTCGGGAGGCAGAGGCAGGCGGATCTCTGTGAGTTCGAGGCCAGCCTGGGCTACCAAGTGAGTTCCATGAAAAGGCGCAAAGCTACACAGAGAAACCCTGTCTAAAAAAACAAAAAAAAAAAAAAAAAAACAAAAAAAACAAAAAAAGATAAAACAACAGTCCCCCGTGTGTGACCCAGTTCCCTGGTGCCAGGCACTGTTGATTGGGAGTGTGCAGACCAGTTGCAGAACACTTTTGTCTTTTACATGATCCCCAACACTTAGTCCAGGAACTAGATCAGTAAGGACTGTTGAGCTGTGAAAAAGAAGACAGGTGAGCCCCGTTCTAAAGCTGCAGGCTTTTCCAGTGCAAAAGTGACAAGTTCTAGGAAAGCATGTTTCAGGGAGCTAGGGAAGCACAGATGGGAGCCTGTAATCCAGAGAAGGCTGCCAGGAGGACCTCACTGAGAAAGTGATTTGACTTAACTCCTCCCCTACCCTAGAGAGATGACTGGCATATGCCATTATTTTCATGGTCTCCTGCTCACTTCTTGACTTTCCCCAACCCTTGATAAGTTTTTCATCTATCCAAGTCTCAGTTTTCTTATCTGTTAAAGATTGATAACAGTAAATTTCCCATGTGTTTTTTTGTAGTTGCATGTGTTTCTCCTACCCGCCCATTCCTAAATACTCAGCAGTGGCTTCCCAAATAATTGACTCAGAGGCTTAATATTACTTGTAAATGCTCATCCAGTAGTTCAGACTTATTATTAACTACCTCTTAATCTATTCTTCTTATCTATGTTTAGTCATGTGGCTTGGTACATTTTCTCAGTCCAACCTTCTCATCTTGCTTCCCTGTATCTGCTGGTGACTCTTGACTCCACCCTTTCCCTTCCCAGAATTCCCCTAGTCTGGTCAACCTGCCTATACTTCCTGCCTGGCTACTGGCCAATCAGCATCTTATTAAACCAATTTGAGTGACAAATATTTACAATGTACAAGAGCATTATCCCACAGCATTTCACCCTTTTTTTGTCTATTTAAAAAGGAAGGTTTTAATATTAATATAATAAAACAAAAACAGTTATTAAGTAAGAATTACAGTTTCAATATCTAATCTATTTGCATTTGACAAAATTAGAGAAAATGCTTAATTATCTATCTTATCTTGGTGAGTCTAAAGTTTTGTATCTAATTTATTTTCCATTATAATTAAGGAAAATTATAATTACAACTATTTAGTCTTCAACTATATCAAAGACCCCAGAAGGGTGAAATGTTACCTAATGACAAGGAACTTAACCTGCCTGGACAGTCACCCAAAATACCTCTGTAACATTGGGGCATCCATCTTTGGCCTACAGGCCTAGCATATCAGACCTATCTGTGAAGCAGGATATTCTGAAGGGCTGTCCTACCTTGTCTTGGCAAAGTTCGGCAGTCACTTTCTTTGTCCTGCTTGTCCAATGGGGAGAGCCTACTGTCAGCAGTCGAGGCAAGGGCACTTTCTGTGCCCACATGGCTAGCTTTTGCCGTAAGGAAAACAAACTCCGTGTGGAGATTCTTCAATGCCCATTATCCTCTCTGAAGTAATTGGTGCTGCAGGAGCAGACATGTCTCACTGTTGAGAAAAATATAAGTTCTTAAAACATTTTAAATGTCATATTCTGTAGGTCTTTGAAGTGTTTGAAGATTGCCAATCTCTCTGAAATTTATCTCTGTATGACCTTGAAAACATACTTAACATGACAATAAGTTTGAGATTATAGACGACTATTAATCCATATTTCTTAACTACAGATTACATTTTAAATGAGCTGCATAAACATAATACCCTAAACAAGAGTAGAAATACACATACAGTATAACAAAATAAACTTTAAATTTGGGTAAATAAAATAAAATCCATGCTGGTGTAAAATATGTTACATACTGATGTAAAAAAGATTAACAGTTGTTTTCTGGATTAAAGTAGATTTGATAATCTATAATGTTTCCCATCATTTCTATATCATATCCTCCTTTCTTCTTTTAGAAAGAGATTGACTATGACCAATAACAATTTGTAACCAAACTCTCCAAACAAAGACAAACGTCCATAATCCATTTTGGGGGAATGTGGGCATAGTTTTCCAGGCTACTTTCTGTTGATTGGGGGAGGTATTAATATTATGGGGACACTGAAGAAATTTAAATTATGCTCAAATCCTGACTGGAGTAGTCTGTGAGGCTAGATCATTTCAGCCAAGAGCCTTGAAGCCTTTCTGGATGCAGAACTAAGAGGAAACTGAAACAGAGTTGCTCTGAAATGTTGAATCATCTGGACCAACTATTCCCACTGGAGTTTTTTTAGGGGGTCTTCCTTGATCAAATCTGATTTTTCTTAGCAAAGAATAAATCCACAGCCTCTCATTTCCTGTGGAAATGAAAGCATAACCTCTTCTCCAAAGAAACATATCTTTTGACTTCAATTTTGAAGTCAAGGCATTTTCAAAATACATAGGTTGGATTAATCCAGCAACATTTATAATCAAATGTCTTTTAGCAGCTGTTGCTCCTTCCTCAGCTGTCAAACAATTCAAAGACAACACAATAACATACAGTATCCAAACTCTCTGTGTATTTAACACCTTTATGTGGCTTTTTAATGTTATTTTAGTCTCTTTTTAAGGATTTTACTTTATTATTTTGAAATTATATATTTTTATGACTGTCTATACCTTCTCTTTATTCTTCCAAGCCTATGTATATTTTTAAACATATTGTAACCCATTTTTTTGTTTTGGTTTCTTTTTTAATCTATCTTCACTGCATGTCTTTACCTTTGTTTGACCATATGACCATTTAAGCTGCTAACTGGGCATGGCTAGGACTAAAGCAGTGGCTTTGGCAGCTGGCTCTTCCCCAATCCTTGGTTCTTTGGGAAGTTAATCTCACGGAGGAGGTACATTTACTGCCAGGTCTGAAAGCCATGTTTACTGCTCCAACTCTGAGAAGTTTAGGGGTCCACACTACCACTAAGTAGAGTGCCACCTGCTGCTCATAAACTCCATTTAAGTGTTTAGGAGAAGGGTCTCTTAAAAGAGCCATACAACCCAACTCTGCCCCAGTTGCTGGCCAGCAGGGAAAACTCCTCTGGGAAGCCCTCCCCCCAAAAAAACCCACTGGACCCTGCAATCTACAAGTTCCAAGCCCTGCCCCAATACCATCTTCCTGTAACCCAAGTAGCTTCCTGAGGCACAGAAACCAAACCGCCAGCTCTCATTGGACCAAGAGGTGAGTGACTCTTTTCACACCCAGAGAGTCCTGCCCCTAGGACCCAGGCCCTGGGATACAGCCAGTCCCCAGGAACACCCACCCAACTCTGCCCCAGTTGCTGGCCAAACTCCTTCAGGAAGGCTCCCCCCACCAAAACCCCCCAATGGACCCTGCAATCTACAAGTTCCATGCCCTGCCCCAATACTCATCCACCTATGATGCCAGTAACTTCCTGAGGCATGGAAAGCAAACCACCAGCTCTCATTAGATCAAGAGTAACTTCCTGAGACAGGGAATCTGCCAGCCTTCATTGGACCAAGAGTGGCTTTCTGAGACATAAAATTTGCCAGCTCTTGTAGGACCAAGAGAGGCTACTGAGACACGGAATCTATCAGCTCAGACTGGACCAAGAGCCCTGATAAGACCAAGAGCAGCTCCGTAAGTCACAGAATCAACTAGCTTGGGTTAGGCCAAGAGCAGCTCCCTGAGATACAGAATCTGCCAGCTCCAATTAGACCAAGAGCTAAGATTGGACCCAGAGGGGCCCCCTGAGACACAGACACAACAAGCACAGAGTGGACGAATAGCAACTCACTCAGACACAGGCACCTCTTATACCTATTAGAGGAGGAGATGGGCAGACATCAATGCAAAAATGCATTCAACAACATAAAGAGCAATATGACATCACCAGAACCTAGCCCTCCTCTAACAGCAAGACCTGAACATCACAATGCAGAAGAGTCAGAAGAAAGCAACCTTAAAAATAGCATCATGAAGATGCTAGAGGCCTTCCAAGAAAAAAACGAAAAATTCCCTTAAAGAAAGTGAGGAAAATACAACCAAAAAATTGGAAGACATCAATAAAGAAATTGAGAAAAAGACAAACAAGAAATAGGAAGAAATCAATAAAGAAATTGAGGAAAAAATAAAAAAGTGGAAGAAATCAGTAAATCCCTTAAAGAAAGACAAGAAAACCATGAAGAAGCAATTAAACATGTGAGAGAAACAGTTCAAGACCTGAAAAGTGAAATAGAAACAATGAAGAAGACACAAACAGAGGGAATTCTGGAGATGGAAAATCTGAGTAAACGAACAGGAAACACAGATGCAAGCAAAACCAACAGAATATAAGAGATGGAGGAGAGACTCTCTGGTGTAGAGGATACAACAGAGGAAACAGATTCGTTACTCAAAGAAAATACCAAGGCAAAAAAGTCATAACACAAAATGTCCAGGAAATCTGAGACACCATGAAAAGGCCAAACATAAGAATAATAGGGATAGAAGAAGGAGAAGAATACCAACTCAAAGGCACAGAAAGTATACTCAACAAGATCATAGAAGGAAACTTCCCAAACTTAAGGAAGGAAATGCCTATGAAGATACAAGAAGCCCATAGAACACCAAACAGTTTAGACCCCCAAAAAGGTCCCCTCGCCACATAATAATTAAACCACTAAACATACAGAATAAAGAAAGAATATTAGGAGCAGCAAAGGAAAAAGGGCAAGTAACTTATAAAGGCAGATCCATCAGAATAACACCCAAATTCTCAATGGAGACTTTGAAAGCCAGAAGGACCTGGACAGATGTAATGCAGACACTAAGAGACCATGGATGCCAGCCTAGACTAATATACCCAGCAAAACTTTCGATCACCATAGATGGAGCGAACAAGACATTCCAGGACAAAACCAGATTTATATCCTATCCACAATACCTATCCACAAATCCAGCCCTACAGAAAGCACTAGAAGGAAAATTCCAACCTAAGGAAGTCAGGTACACCCATGAAAGCACAGGCAATAGATAACCCCACAGCAGTGAATTCCAAAGAAGAGAAATACACACACACTACCACCAAAAGATAACAGGAATGAACAATCACTGGTCATTAATATCCCTTAATATCAATGGACTTAATTCACCTATAAAAAGACACAGGCTAACAGAATGTATACAAAAGCAGGACCCATCTTTCTGCTGCATACAAAAAACACACTTCAACTTCAAAGATAGACACTACCTCAGAGTAAAAAGGCTGGGAAAAGTCTTTCCAATCAAATGTCTTAAGAAGCAAGCTGGTGTAGCCATCCCAATATCCAACAAAATAGACTTCAAACTAAAATCAATCAAAAGAGATCGAGAAGGACATTACATACTCATCACAGGAAAGATTCACAAAGATGAAGTTTCAATTCTGAACATTTATGCCAAAAATAAAAGGGTACCCACCTAAGTAAAAGAAACATTAGTAAAGCTTAAATCACATATAAAACCCCACACATTAATAGTGGGAGACTTCAACACCCTACTCTCACCACTGGACAGATCTGCCAGATTGAAACTTAAGAGAGAAATAAGGGACTTAACTGATGTAATGACTCAAATGGACTTAATTGATATCTACAGAAAATTCCACCCTAAAAAAAAGAATATACCTTCTTCTCAGCACCCCATGGAACCTTCTCTAAAATCAACCACATACTCAGTCACAAAGCAAATCTCAACAGATACAAAAAAAAATGGAATAACCTCCTGTATTCTATCAGACAACTATGGCTTAAAGTTAGATTTCCACAGCAACAAAAATTACAGAAAGCCTAAAATCTCATGGAAACTGAATAATGCTCAACTGAATCACCAGTGGGTCAAGAAAAAATAAAGAAAGAAATTAAAGATTTCCTAGAATTCAATGAAAATGAATATACTACATACCCAAACTTACGGGATGCTATGAAAGCAGTGCTAAAAAGAAAATTCATAGCACTAAATGCCCACATAAAGAAGTTGGAGAAATCTCACACTAGTGACTTAACTGCACATCTGAAAGCTCTAGAACAAAAAGAAGCAAAGTCACCCAGGAAGAATAGACGCCAGGAAATCATCAAAGTGAGAGCTGAAATCAATAAAATAGAAACAAAGAGAACAATACAAAGAATCAATGAAACAAAGAGTTGGTTCTTTGAGAAAATCAACACGATAGACAAGCCTTTATCCAGACTAACCAAAAGGCAAGGTGAGAGCATCCAAATTAACAAAATCAGAAATGAAAAGGGAGACATAATAACTGACAATGAGGAAATCCAGGGAATCATCAGGTCATACTTCAAAATCCTGTACTTCACACAATTGGAAAATCTAAAAGAAATAGACAATTTCTGGACAGGTACCACATGCCAAAGTTAAATCAAGACCAGATAGACTACTTAAATAAACCAATAACCCCTAAGGAGATAGAAATAGTCATTAAAATCTGCCAACCAAAAAAAGCCCAGGACCAGATGGTTTCAATGCAGAATTCAACCAGATTTTCAAAGAAGAGTTAATACCAATATTCTTCAAATTGTTCCACACAATAGAAACAAAAGGTACATTACCTCCTTCTATGAGGCTACAGTTACTCTGATTCCCAAGTCAAACAAAGATGCAACAAAGAAAGAGAATTACAGACCGATCTCCCTCATGAACATTGATGCAAAAATACTCAATAAAATACTGGCAAAAGGACTCCAAGAACACATCAAAAAATTATCCACCGTGATCAAGTAGGTTTCATCCCAGAGATGCAAGGGTGGTTCAACATATGAAAGTCTGTCAATGTAATACACCATATAAACAAACTGAAAGAAAAAAACACCACACAATCATTTCATCAGATGCTGAGAAGGCCTTTGACAAAATCCAACACACCTTCATGATAAAGGTCTTGGAGAGATCAGGAATACGGGGAACATACCTAAGCATAATAAAGGCAAATTACAGTAAGCAAACAGCCAACATCAAATTAAATGGAAAGAAAATCAAAGCAATTCCTCTAAAATCAGAACAAGCCAAGGCTGTCCAATTTCCTCATATTTATTCAATATAGTACTTGAGGTTCTAGCTAGAGCAATAAGACAACAAAAGGAGATCAAGGGAATACAAATTGGAAAGGAGGAAGTCAAACTTTCACTATTTGTAGATGATATGATAGTATACATAAGTGACCCAAGAAAATTGACCAAGGAACTCCTACAGCTTATAAACACCTTCAGTAACGTGGCAGGATACAAGATTAACTCAAAAAAATCATTAGCCCTCCTATATACAAATGAAAAATGGGCTGAGAAAGAAATCAGAGAAACATCACCCTTTACAATAGCCACAAATAACATAAAATATCTTGGGGTAAATCTAACTAAGCAAGTGAAGCACCTGTATGACAATAACTTTAAGTCTCTGAAGAAAGAAATTGAAGAAGATATGAGAAAATGGAAAAAAAAATCTCCCATGCTCGTGGATAGGCAGGATTAACACAGTAAACATGGATTTCTTACCAAAAGCAATCTACAGATTTGATGCAATCCCCATCAAAATCCCAACACAGTTCTTCACAGACCTGGAAAGAACAATACTCAACTTCATATGGAAAAACAAAAACCCAGGATAGCCAAAAGAATCCTGTACATTAAAGCAACCTCTAGAGGCATCACGATCCCAGTCTTCAAGCTCTACTATAGAGCTACAGTAATAAAACAGCTTGGTACTGGCATAAAAACTGATATGTGGACCAATGGAATCAAATTGAAGACCCTGACATTAATCTGCACATGTATGAATACCTAATTTTTGACAAAGAAGCCAAAACTGTACAATGGAAAAAAGAAAGCATCTTCAACAAATGGTGCTGGCATAACTGGATGTCAACATGTAGAAGATTGCAAATAGATCCATATCTGTCACCGTGCACAAAACTTAAGTCCAAGTGGATCAAAGACCTCAACATAAATCCAGTTACTCTGAACCTAGTAGAAGAGAAAGTAGGAAGTAGTCATGAAAACATTGGCACTGGAGATCACTTCCTAAATATAACACCAGTAGCACAGACACTGAGAACAATTAATAAATGGGACTTCCTTAAACTGAGAAGGTTTTGTAGGGCAAAGGACACAATCAATAAGACAAAACAAGAGCCTACAGAATGGGAAAAGATCTTCACCTACTCCACATCTGACAGAGGGCTGATCTCCAGAATATATAATGAACTCAAGAAACTAGACATCAAAATACCTAACAGTCCAATTAAAAAATAGGCTACAGAGCTAAACAGAGAATTCTCAACAGAAGAATCTCAAATGGCTGAAAGACAATTTAAGGAATTGTTCAACATCCTTAGTCATCAGGGAAATGCAAATCAAAATAACTCTGAGATACCATCTTACACCTGTCAGAATGGCTAAGATCAAAAACACTGAAGACAGCTTATGTTGGAGAGGATGTGGAGCAAGGGGAACTCTTCTTCACTGTTGGTGGGAATGCAAACTTGTACAAATACTTTGGAAACCATTATGGCAGTTTCTCAGAAAATTGGGAATCAATCTCCCCCAAGACCCAGCTACACCACTCTTGGGCATCTACCCAAGGAGTGCTCAATCATACCACAAGGACACATGCTCAACTATGTTCATAGCGGCATTATTTGTAATAGCCAGAACCTGGAAACTACCTAGATGCCCTTCAGCTGAAGAATGGATAAAGAAAATGTGGTACATATACACAATGGAGTACTATTCAGCAGAGAAAAACAATGACATCATGAAGTTTGCAAGCAAATGGATAGAACTAGAAAATATTATCCTGAGTGAGGTAACTCAGACTCAGAAGGACAAATATAGTATGTACTCACTCATAAGTGGATACTAGATGTAAAGCAAAGGATAACCAGACTGCAACCCACAGCTCCAGGGTGGCTAGCTAGTAAGGAGGTCCCTAGGAAAGATGCAAGGATTGTTCAGCAATGGAGAAGTGAATGAGATCTACATGAGCAATCTGGGGGTGTGGGTGGGAGTAATGGAGGACAAGGGATGGGGGAATGAGAGCCTAGGGGAGCGGGAGGTTTGAGCTGGAATGGGAACAGAGTGGGAGAACAAGGAAAGAGACACCATGATAAATGAAGGCAACAAGGGGGTAGGGAGAAGCAGAGTG